>JAPZVO010000724.1:0-27411 GCA_029962745.1 Echinometra lucunter
GGGGGTCACAAGGTCAAAGATGTCATTTTATACATGAAAATAAAAAATCAACATGAATGTGCCATATATTTCCGATCTGGCAATGGCGGAGGCATAAAATTTTGACCGCCCACGGTCAAGGATTCATCTAGTTTTTTTTTGGTTCTTTTGCCAAGTTGCGCAGACAAATTTCTGACATAATTTACACTAAATTTATGATAATTTGATTGGTCCACATATTTTGTCACTAGCAGACGAAAAAGATGCGTTTGATTCAGCATTTTTTTTTTTTTTGTTTTTTTGCCCCCATTTACGCACAAAAAAAGTAGAGTTTACCCCGGGGGTTTGCCGCTTTTATATGTGAGCAAGCCTTCACTACTCTTTGCCTTTCCAACTAATGGGTATTACAGTGATATCTTGCCTTATTGTTGTCTTTTCTTTCTCTCTTTCTCTCTCTCTCCAGGTTTGTCAGCGATGGTTAGTGGTGCTCATGACGGCAAGAACTTTGTGTGTGAAAGACTATAAGGAAGAAGATGTTCCTCAATTACTCAAGGAATTCTTTGGTCATTGATTATGAGATGGTGGTTGGTTTGAATTTAGCCAGGGAAAAATCATGACATGAATTAGAATGCATTGGACCAGCTCTGAGGGACATCCCAAAACAGGGTGATGATTGTAATCCAGTTAGTTTTATTGAAAGCAGTGATAGTTAGATTCTTATTTTTTATGCCCCTTGATTTGATTTCATATTGAATTAAATGCTTGCCTTTTCTATATTTTAGTTGAGAGCAATGAAATGAATTTTCCAGCAGTTTCTAATCATCTGTATTTGTATCTAGGCCTTCAAACTTTCAAAATTTGTCAAATGTCCATCCATGGCAAACCATCTTTTTGTCAAAGATGGAGGTCTCGGGCATAGTGTAAGCCCATCTGTCGAATATAGGAATTCAGTCACTCTGGAATATTTACTTTGGAGCAACTAGTTGTTCCCGGAGCATACATTGGGTGATTTCATGCTCAGTGTTTTTAGTTGGTGTTGGTGTGTAGACACAAATTTCTGCTAAAATCGAGCTCTATATAACACAGCTGTTCAAATTAAGGAGTCGATACCGATATGCCAACACAGTGCATCGATAGTTTCACACTGTAATGGCCTTTGCATCATTCTTGACGAAGAAAAATAATTTATCTTTTGATTATTGGATCATTGATTTAGAATAGCATGAAAGTACACAAACAGTTCAGTAATTAGAAATGCGTTTCTTATATGATCTAGAGTGTAGTAAGAAAACTTCACACACATGGATAGTCTTCATTGGAATAGTAAGTTTAGACTCTAACTACTTGAGTTCACGCTTGTAGCAGAAAATGCTTCGGGAGCTCCTGCAGCTAGACACCAGATCAGACGGATGCAGGTTGTAACATGGCAAATAGCCAAATTACGCCCCATCAGCTAAAATTGGCCGTGGAGTTTCAGGACTTTGCTGTGAATGTGGTTTAGAGCGTATCCTTGTTAATGATTTGGATCCTTCAGTCATTGACTATGGAAATCTAATATCAAATATATCAAATCTTTCTGAAATTGTGACTAGAGAGGATTTTCCATTTTCTCTTTGAGCCTCCTTGAAAATGTAGGGAAGTTTGTCGTCCAATAGGTCTGTCCCATAATGGGACTTGATTTAAAATTAAAGTTGGACCAAAAGTTAGTCAAGTGCTATTATGTGAAAGAATTCATTTCTGTTAAACAAATTTTACCCAGCATCTTGTGATTCTCACAAGTCCTCAAAATATCACATAACTAGGAACACTAACAGCAACACCGACCATGAAATGAATATTTCTAACCCTAGGGTTTAGGTGGTCTGGTCAATGGAAATTTGTACATGAAATTAAACACTGCCTGTTAAGCTCGGTTCAGCAGACGACATTCGACCAAAATTTAAAAACATCACGACAGGAACTACGTTATAAAATCAGAAGTAAACACCTCAACACCAACAGATTTCTGTCTCATTTCATAGTTGGTGTTAGATCATGATTTTGCGGCAAAATAAACGCTAGCACTGAAACACCAACACCGAGTGAGAAATCACCCATTGTAGAACAATGCGGGCACATGAATACAGCTGTTAAACTGATCACTGTACACTTAACACAGGAACAACCATGAGGGATGTTGGAAGTCGAATTGGAGGATTTCTCTGGTAAACAATCTGATTTGCCCTTCAGGCAGTTTCATGTCGGAAACATAAGCAAAGTTTTTATTTTTTGCATTGATTAAAACCGATGTGCACAATTTCATGTTAATCCCCTTGCCCCTCAATGAATTTGCTTTCTTTGCAGGGTAATAATCAACTAGCTTTGTGACTACATGTATTGATGTAAAAACTGTACGGTGAGTTTAACCCGTTGAGCACAATTTGATTCAGTATATACACACATTTTCCTAGACCCTAGCCCCAAGTTATCTTCGGCTTAGTGTTCAACGGGTTAATGATCTGTACCAATATCAGGGCGTTGTATTTCTATTTTCAATTCTAAAAGACAGAGTATATCTAGTCTAGCTCTTTGAAAATAACATTCTTGTGAGGAAAAGTATGATCTATAGATAAATCCTGATTGCACTAGGAAGTGTGTGAGTGTTTTTAAGAAAAAAATGTGTATTTTCTTTCGAGAGTTGGCATGATTGCTGGTTTGTAGGTATTTTGAATTGTGAGAGATAGAATAGTATGGTAATAAGAGTGATTGACAGAAGTAATGCGGCAAGGCAAGGTGACCGAGAGGAAGCCGGGAGATGAGGAGAAAGAGGATGGGGAGGAATGGAGAATGGTCAGAAAGATAGGGGGAGAAAGACGAGAGAGATTACAGCAGGAGAATCAGAGAAAGAATTAAAAGAGGGAGATAGAGTGATAGATGGTGGGTTGAGGGCATGGCTGTATGCAGCGTACAGAAATTTTGAAACTTACATTTTTTTTTACTGAAATTTTCACAAAATCCACAAAAATTGTGCACCGAATCCTTCCATTTCACTTTTAAAAATGCAAAAAGCGGCCCTTGTGACCAGCTCAGTCGCTTTGCTCCCCTCCCTTTTAAGCTTCTTTGAAAATTATTCGCGTCTGCCCCTCCCCCCCCCTCCCCCCCCTCCCCGGAAAAAATTTCTGTCTGCATACGGCCCTGGTTGAGGGAGAGAGTGAGAGGTAAAAGGTTAGAGGGTGATTGTCACTTGGTCTACTCCCACTTTGTCTAATGCCCATTTGATCTCATCCCACAATGTCTAATCCCATTTTGTCTACAACTAGTTTATCTAATAACCATTTGGTCTAATTGCCACTTAGTGGTAATAGTCCATTTACCATTTCATCTAATTTCCAGTTAGGCTATGCCCCGTGGCTATGCCCGTTTTGTCCAATACTCACTTGGTCTAACACCACTTAGTCTATTTGATTTGACAAACTGGTAATAGATTAGACAAAATTTGGAAAACTAAGTAGACAAAGTGACAATTGGACCATTTGATCATTAGACAAAATGAAAATTAGCCCAGTTGGTATTAGACCAAGTGATGATTGGACCAAACGGCAATTAGACCAAAATGATAGTAGACCTAATGGGTTTAGCCATGGTGGTGTTGGTGTAATTGCCCCCTTCGTCTACTAGTTTTCCTCATTTCATCTATTTGGTCTATTTACCAGTTCGTCAAATCAGACAGACTAAGTGGTGTTAGACCAAGTGGGTATTGGACGAAATGGGCATAGCCTAACTGGAAATTAGACGAAATGGTAAATGACTGTTACCACTAAGTGGCAATTAGACGAAATGGTAAATGGACTATTACCACTAAGTGGCAATTAGACCAAATGGTAGTAGACCAATGGGCTACAAACTGTTTTTTTTGGGGGGGGGGGAGAAGAAATTGAGGATAGGTGGGAAGGGGGAGAGAGAAACAAACAGATGTGGAGAGAGGCAGAGAAAGACATGAGAATAAGGGGTAATAGTGGGATAGAGTCTCGTTTTCTTCTCTGTTTTGCTTTTATATAATACGGTTTTTGTCCTTTTTTGGTTTAGTTTCTTGTAATTAATTACTTTGTCTTTTGTTTATAGTCATTTATTAAGACATTGTTTACATATTTCACATACTGTATCGGTATTTGTGATAACAAATAAGTATAGTTATTCTGGCTCACTCGCCACAAGCTTGATGCTTTTCGAGTTGTTGCCTTCCATTATATTTTGATACAAACTTGATACTTTGTATGTATTTTGTTTATGGTAAATAAATGTCATTTTGAACTGAACTGAACTGAAAGGTTAGAGTGGGAAAGAGTAGTAAAGAGAGCCGGAAGGGGAAGGGGTGGAGAAACTGAGGATACAGGTAGTTGGAAAAGGATAGAGAGAGAGAGAGAGAGAGAGAGAGAGGAGAGAGAGAGAGAGAGAGAGAGACGACGAGAGAGAGAGAGAGAGAGAGAAGGGGGAGGAGGAGAGAGAGAAGGGGGGGGGGGGGGAGGAAGAGACGAGGCCTCGGTCTCTCTTGGTCTCTCTCTCCCTCGCGAGGGAGAGTGAGATTCAAAGAAAGAGAGATGGGGTGGTAATAGTGAGTTGTGGGAGAGAGGGGGTGTGAGAAAATGGGGAGAAAAAAAAGGACAAGTAGAGGGGAGCTTGGGGAGCCAGATCGAAGTGCATATAGCAGTGCATCAATTGGAAGGGTGAAGGAGAGACGGGGGGGGGGGGGGGGTCGATATGGACGGATCGAGACAGAGGTAGAGAATGGATAAGAGAGAGAAGTCATGATAGAGTTTATGGAGAAAAAGAGGAGAGAGATCGAGTATGAAGAGGAAGATAGAAGTAGGGGCCACGTGACCATGTAGCTATATGTCTAGCCAAGGGCAGCGCCAGGATATTTTGAGGGGGTGGGAAAGTAATGTTTTGGTTTTTAACCTTGGCCCACAGGTAAGTTTACGCTTTAAATCAACATAAATTATAGGGGGTAATACATAGTTGCTTGACCATTCCCTCTCCACGTAATATTATTCTTTCTTTCTTCTTCTTCTTCTTCTTCTTCTTCTTCTTCTTCTTCTTCTTCTTCTTCTTCTTCTTCTTCTTTTTCTTCTTTTCTTCTTTTCTTCTCCTTTTCTTTGTTCCCTTGAAAAATTGTAGGGGCGGCCGCCTCCCTCCCCGTAGCACCGCCCCTGTCCCGTGTCTCACCCTTGCCTTCTGAATTTAACCTTTGTTGGTGCGAATCGAATTTTCTGTCATCATCATCATGGTACGGAAGGAAATATGTCATCCACGGTTATCCTTTGTTAAATCGTGTGACACATTGTGTGTTCACGCATACGTGCTCTTTAAAATCGAACACTGCACCTGGACTTGTACATGATCTTGTCTTCGATGTGGCGGCGCGTAGCAAAACCGCGTGCAGAACAGGTAAGTCCGATTTCCATCTTTTTGATGCTGATGCTTATACGAATGCATTTTACATGAAATAATGTAGTGATTCCTAACTGGTTTGACCCAAGCTCCGTCGTGTCAATTTCGTCTACCTCCAAAATGCATATTTCAGTGGTCAGTGCTTTCACGGCATACATTTATGTTATTATTCCCCCCCCCCGGAAAATAATTGTAGATCTGAATAATAGACCTGTACTGTATCTTTCCAGAATCTTCGTACTGCTACTGTAGCTTCTCAGCAAGTCATTAACCTTTTTACGGTATCTCCATGGATCGAATCCTCTCTGCATACGTTATAGTCGTTGCTATGCCTGGCAAACATCTGCAAGCTTTTCATGGCATCCCCATGGATCGAATCACTTTGCATACGTTATAGTCGTTGCTTTGCCTGGCAAATCTCAGGCAGGCTTTTGAATCGTCAAGAGCGGCCTTTTTTTCAAGAAGTGCACACACTGTAAACAGGTTTATTGTAAAATTCACCTCGGAATCTTCAGTGAAGTTTATATAGAGCTATATCCATGACATTCATGTGGGTCGAAGCCCGGAGGCATATTCTTTTAAGGGGAGGGGAAGGGAGGGGTGGGCAACAAAAATAAAGTTATTTAGTTCTTCTTATTAAACGCTTCCGATTACCTTGGGAATGATTATTCCTAAATACACAAAATGGATCCTCTTCTGGGTCCTCTCCACGTTCTATAGAGATCAGTTTTTGTTGTTGGTCGTTTTTATATTCTCTATTTCCTGTAACACCGTATCAAATTGGAGTGAGGAAAATGGCCATGAAAATGGGCCTTCTTTGATCTCTTGTAAATATTGTATATACATACATATATATGTATATATATACATATGTGTGTGGGTGTGCTCTCACGCGAGCATTCTTGTGGGGTTTTATGTGCGCTTCACATACCCCTTGTGGGGCATTTTTACTTTGTGGGGTATTTTTTCAGGACCCCACAGAGTAAAGTCTTTCAAATGACTGTATATTCGGTGTCCTATGCCCTGCGGGGCATTAGAAGTGGTACCCCATAAAGGACTCTTTGTGAGCGTGTGCTAAAACTTGCACACGACTTTTATGGTAACATCGTAAGCACACCGCCGGGTTGTTATCACTGAACTGGAATAGCCCCATCTGTTGACGAGCTGATACGATCGTCGCGTCCTGCATGCTTACCTTATGGGGGATACAAGTACCGCGCGTACCGTACTGGGGGATACCGGTATTTTCCCGGGATCGCGAGCGCGCGCGGCGCCGGACCAGGGCTAGCTTGCTGCATGCTAGCACGGGTATGATTAAGGCCACTGATATGTACGGTATAGGCTAGGCCCACAAGAACAGTCTTTTGCTGCTGATCTCGAGGTGCGATCGGCGTGTAGATCTATGTGTCTGAATCATTTCTTATTTCGGAGTTTCTTGGTCCCCGCAGAATTTTCACTGAGGTATTCCGTGACGAGTGATACAAGGTAAGTTTCCCACGTAATCAAATATGACTTGTGATATGCACTTCAAGTTCAGGCCATTACAGTTACAGCAAAAGGCAATAGCAGCAGCCCAAGCGTAGATTATGGGCTAACTTAGGCTGGCACGTAACATTCGACTTGACCTTGCAAAGTTGAACTCGCATTAGACTCTAATGTTAGATCTAACGTTATAGTAGGGATAATTGCCTTGAATGAAGGTTTAGTCAAGTAATCGTAATTTTAACTAGAGTCTGAGAAGAGTCTGTTGTACATTTAACCACTCATAAGTCATTTTTTTTTAATTTGAAGTCTTCATATTCCTTTGTACACTTTTTTTTAAAATCATGATTCATTATAATGGAGCATGAGGATCTCCGGGAGTGGGTCCAACTCCGAAACATGGGGCTTTACCCCAGAGCAGTAATCTTCACAAGCAGCCCCTATATATATCAACTTATCCGATCATTTGCAGAAAAGAACAGTTATATCATCAGGACAAGGAAAAATGCCCTTAATGACAATGTACACATGATTTTCATTTACACAAATGTGAATGAAATTGTTTATTGGATCAAGCTTTCACCAACACCATCATGGCTGGGCACATATGATGTATTCTATGCAACAAATTCTAAAGTGAGTAGTTTCATGAATCTTCCATTTAATCAATGGAAATTAACTTTGTTTAGATCTACATGTCATTGTATGATGTAACATACAAAATAAGCCTAGATCTACATTATAATTATGATAAGTTGAAATAATAATACAATAGGGCCTATATAGACTAGGTGACAAGCAAATTTTAAGGATGGCAGAGAAATACTTTGAGCACACTTTTTTTGTCATTTTCGTGATTGTGTACAAAAAATGATCAATAAGGTTCTATTTGCTTTTAAAACTTCAAAACTGCCGCACTTATTTGCGCCATTGTGCTGCTTGGTCTACTTGTTTACGATACTATCCTTCCCTGCAAGTCTGTCCAGAGATCTATGGGAAAGGGGCCAAGATTTCTTCCCTGAAATTTGGCAAAACTATGAGGTAGGGCTGGTATCGACCATTTGTAGTTTGTTGTTCAAAGCTATAACTGCCCTACGTAACTGGTCATGTCAACTCATTATGTTTACATATTACAACAGGTGGTGCTGAAATCAACAACCTTTGATTGTTGTTAACTCTGATAAATAGAAAAGGAAAGAGAAGTTGACATTTCTCTGGAAAGGAATTGTAGATGGAAGTAAAATTAGCATATAGATAGCACATCCAATAAATGATGATGTTGACCCCAAAATGGTGATGTTGCAGGTGTCCAATGACCCTTTAAAGGAGCATATGGTCCAATTTTTCAAAATTTAGTTTGAAGTTTGATATGAAAGATTACCACTAAAGAAGTTTCATTTCCAAATTTCAGTTGAATTGGTCCATGTACCTGTTTTGATTTTATGAACAATTTTGTATTTCATTGTTGCCTATACTTTACTGTGTAAATTTAATTATAGTTACCATCTTAAAACGAAACATGTTTCAGGAGTAAAATTGGGTCATGGGGAAAATATAAATATTCTGGTTTCAAAATCTCAGAAAGGATGAAAAAAGTATAAGACCAAGCTCCTTTAAAGAAGAACAATAATGTTCTTGCTCTTCTCAAACAACAGTCCCTGAAATGATATTGTATTTGAGTTCATTTTTATACAGATTTTTCCACAATTATTATTTTTTCTTCCAGCTATCAAGATACTGAATGCTGGAAAAATGCCAAATGTAAGTATATAAGCTTTTAAAAACTTCAAAGTATGATATGAGTGAAGCATTAGGTTAATTCTGTAAGTGAAATTTTGCCAGTACATCATTGAGTGCATGATGAATTGTGTGTTTTTCAGCGTATTTTTAAAGAAAATTTTCATCTCTGCAAGTAACCTTTTTTTTTTTTAGCTTTGTTATTCAACTCATTAGTATGAAATAGTGATTGAGCAAATTAAGGTGATGTTGGGAAATATGCATTTTTTGAAATGCTATTGGTAAATAGTGAAATAAATAAAAAGTAGACAATTATGATAATATAAAGTAAAATAATTGGATAGTTGAAATTGGATTCAAGACTCTAAAGCAAAGTTGCTTAAAGTAAAAAAAAAAAAAAGAAACAATTTTTTTTTTTTTCCTGTGGGGGAGGATTTGTTATGTTCTCGTCAGCAGTAGAGTTGGGGAGGGTTTTTTCGAAGGGGATGAAGTCTGAGGGAGAGGGACTCATAAAATTGTATGCAGCAGCCAAAAGTACCCCTCTTCAACGAAAATAGCAAACTTGGACTTTGTTTTCAGCATAAAATGAGTTTCCTGGTGTAGATGGTAGCATAAAAGGAAGCAATTTAGAAGGAAAATTAGGTTTAAAAAACCTGATTTTAAAAAGAAATATCGGGACAAATCTCAGTTGGAGGATGGAGAGGCTGTGGTAATAAAAGAATTACAGTGAAAAAGAAGCTATGAAACACTGCAAGGTACACCATCCACACTAGCATGCTGTGTAATGGCTTCTGTTTTACAGTGATACCATGTTGTATGTCCATAAGTGCTCTGCTGGTCAAGTGATTCCTGAATATGTTGGTTGCTTATTTTCTCTAGTCTTGTAACCCCCAGTATCTTGCAGAGGCAGGCTATTTCAAACACTAGCAATCAGTTTTAATTACATTTCTCAAGTGTCCATGTTTCCAGCTCGGAAGGATGTTAGTAAAAAATGTTTTTTTTTTCCAAAATTTCAAAAAGGTCTGACATTGGTTAGTTGTTTCATTTAATTTTCTTCGCCGTAGACTAGATAATAGGCCTGTGGCCAATTTCATAAAACTTTCAAGTTAATTTTATATTCCAGATCAATTTTATCTTTATTCAGATGTACGAGGATTAGTACAAGTGTTTAAAACTTTCATTTTTTTTTTGTTGCTGTTGTTTGGTCACTAAAAATTTACTAGGATGTGAATTTCTAGGATCAACTTAAAACATACAACATTCCAGGGTTAAAGTTGATTTCAACTTTAAAATTGATTAACTTTTATGAATTTGGCCCAGACTGAGGACTCATGGAGTTCTTTTACAGGAAATATTTGGCACGCAATCATTTTGTACCTGGCTTCACTTGTGTATTGCATGTGGAACTGAAGTGTCCAAATATACTTATCATGTATATTGTCTGTTTTTAATACCAATAACAGAAAAGGCGGAAAAGGCCAGAGGACTTAGCAAGGGAGTACTGTGAGCAAGGAACTGACCCTAATGGCTTTGAGAAGAGGCATATAAATGACGTTATTGGTAAGTGATGTTATAACCTGCTAGGACCAATTATTGAGTGAATGGTATTTGTGAAAAGTGGTGGCCCATGAGCAGCAGGTGGGAATCCACTTAGTTATATACCCTTTCATCTTTTTGGCAAAACATCTTTGATGCTTGTAAAAAATATATATATAACACTAATAATGAACTGCATTACTTTGCACTCCGCTGGTGATCAATGGTTTCAGTGTTTATGTAGTGAGAGAGAGAGGGAGAGTTGGCTGTACCTACATTATTTGGCCATGTTCTGCAATATCACCTGGGTGTTGAATTGATACTAACTGCAAATTCTTAATTTGGCTGATTTGTAAATTACTCCCCTGTGGAGTTTATACATTAGATCACAGTTTATAAATACATGTAGGTCAGAAAATTTATTACACTTTACAAAAATTAGAAAAATACACCAATTCCAAATCATCAGATCAGCGAAGGATTTTTAATGTGCACAGTACACCCAGAACATTGTATATTGCTGGAAAGCTTATACTCTTAAAAAATACACAGTGTCTCAAAAGTATATGGGGTGTTATATTGAAAAAAAATGTACATTTTAGTAACCCAACTTGGCACAATGATATTTTTAAGAAAGATGTATACTGGATAAAACAAATATTACTTGAATGACACATAAAGCGCAGAACCTACATGTATATACATATATTCTTCTGCGCTGATAGAGCTTCTCATTTGCTTGAAAGTTAAACAAATATGTCTTGAGCCTAAGTTTGAAAGTTGCTGTTGATGGGGAACCAGGGAAAGATCTTATTTCTAGAGGCAAATTATTCCACAGTTTGGGGGCTGCACATGCTCAATCTCCTAATGTTACCTTTGTTTTACCTCTGGGGATTTGAAGAAGCAAAGTATCTTTAGCACTACGCAGGTTGTGGGTATGTCTGTGGGATTTATGTGGTTAGAGCTCTGCAATGTAGCTAGGGGCTTGACCAATAAGTGCCTTGTATAATAACAAGATCTTAAATGATATTTTTTTTTTAATTGGAAGCCAATTGATGCAGATCTCTTAAAAGAGGGGTGATCCTTGTGAATCTGGGTTTACTACAGATCAATCTTGCACATGAATTTTGTACTCGCTGCAAACGCCCAATCTGAGAAGCAGGGAGCCCATACAACAACCCATTACAGTAGTCCAGCTTGCTGATAACGCATGCATGGACGATCAATTCCACACTGTCCTCATCAAAGTATTTAATCAAAGCCACATAATGATGGGCTTTCATGAAATACTATATTCGGTGGCCAATTTCAATATGGTTAAAATGCACAGGAAACAGTCCATTATTTTTTATTATTATTATTATTTTATTCGGCATTTCAACAAAAACAGTTTACAATCAATTTACAAGAGAATATACAATTACAAAGTGAAAAGGGATGTTTACAGAACAAGTCCAGGTTGCCTGGAAAAGGAAAAAGTTAAATAAATTACTGTAGCCCGCAGGCTTTCCTCCCCGACCTGGACTTGTATGTTAACACCCCAAGAATAAAACCAAATATATAGATTATTATATTAAAACAAACAATAATTCATATAGAAAAAGCATATTGAAATTGATATGTATAAGAACAATCAAATATAGTGTGATTAGAAACGTAATTAGAGGACAACTTAAAGAAGGTGTACTAAGTTGGTATAGATATACATTTAAATTGGCCAGGTAAATATAAACTTTAAAATGAAGTACATTGTATTGGGAAAAGATGTATAAGCAGTAAAAAAAAAAAAAAAAGGAAACCTAATAATAAGATTTGGAATTAATAACAAATGAAAATATGAATGTGAGAATAATGTACCAGTAAATGAGTGTATATTTAAAAGGAAATTTGTCAGGTTCACTTAGGAATAACAATATATATGTTTGTATAACATAATTCAAACTAAAAGTATATAAAAGCAAATGGATTAAAGAACATTAGATTTGACAAATTAATGCGGTGAGTAAAGAAAAAAAAAAAAAAAAAAAGCTGACCAATATTCCATTCCATTGCTCATGGAGCCCCCCCCCCCCCCCCCCCCCCCCCCTGCAGAGTAATCATTATACATCATATTCAAATAACTCAGACCGTAAGCTACGTAGCCATGGATTTAAAGATCTGCAGACCAGGACAAACTCGTTTCGTAGACTAGGCGTTAATTCCTCCCACACTCTTGGGAAGTAGTGGATTGGGGAGCAGTGCAACCTTTGGGTCCTAGCCAGCAGGTGTCTGAACAATAGATTTTCTTGATGACGGTCATTAATGATTGTTTTGGAGATTATAATGGTAGAATCAATTTGTCTGAACAGGGACTTGGCAAAAAACGAAATCAATAGAAATTTGCGTCTAGAAGCCAGTGTTGGCCATTCTAAAATACGAAGACGGTCTTCATATGACATCTGTTGTTTTTTCTGCTTTAACACCATACGGGTGGCTCTCCTTTGCAGAGACTCAATTCTGTCAATCAGACACCTGTTGTGTAGGTACCACGTGGGCATGCCATATTCAATAATGGGGAGTACTAGGGCTTTATACAATGCAAATAAAGCCTTTGTAGATAAACCCTGTGACATAGTAGTGATGAGACCAAGCAGTCGATTTGCTTTGGATACTACATATTCTACATGGGAATGCCAGGTAAGTTTAGAGTTTAATATTAGCCCGAGATATTTGATTTGTGAGACAGAGTCCAGGGGCTTATTACTCATGACATACTTGGGATTATTGACATTTCTAAGTCCTCCAACAATGCGCATGATTTTTGTTTTACTAACATTTAGTACCATGCGATTTGCTGTACACCATAAACATATCTTGTCTAAATCGTCTTGCAATATCTTTTCATCAGCGGGTGACTGTATGGATCGATATATGAGTGTATCATCGGCAAAAAGTGCATGGGAGGAATTCATACATCCAACTATATCGTTGATGAACATATTGAATAGCTTCGGGCCAAGTACACTCCCCTGAGGGACACCTGAATGAACATCAACCCACTCTGAGTAGTGTCCATTGTATATAACTCGTTGGGAGAGTTCAATTAGAAATGATCGCAACCAGTACCATAAGTTACCCTGGATGTTAAAGTCTCTACAAAGTTTCCGTAATAATATGTCATGCGGTATCTTGTCAAACGCACGAGAAAAGTCCAAGAAGACCACATCTATAGGCTTTGGTCGTCGATGATCCAGTGATGTCAACCAATCAGTTGTTAATTGTAGAAGCTGTGTTACACACGACTTGCCCTTGGTAAAGCCATGCTGAGTTTGTGAAATAGGACAGTTAAGCTGAAGGTGGATGTCAATTGCCTCAGCCACGCATGACTCCATTAATTTTGAAACAGTTGACGTTAAAGCTACAGGACGGTAGTTCCCAGGATGGGAACGATCACCAGATTTTAAAGAGCATTTTAGAGCATTTTATCAGCAATAAATTTTTCCTGGATATATTACATACCTTATTTCTTAGAGTAATGTGTAGGGAAAATTATCCTTATTATTTTCATCAATTGATTAATTACTTTCCAGGGAATAATTTTGATTCTAAAATTTGATTAGCCATTTTTGTTGATATAGGAAAATATTTTCAGCATATTCTGTACAGGCCTATGGAAAAGAAATTTTGTGTAGCAGTCTTGCAAAAATGCATAGCAAATTGCGATGCGATACCAAGAAAATTATTCCCTGCTTTCTTTGATACACTTTGTCCTCTATTTTAAAGCTCCACAGGTTTCCTGTTTTTGTGTGTAATATGACATCTCTATCATGCATACGTTTTGGTTTTTGAAGCTTCAAAGATACATAGACCAAGGAGTTATCATTTTAATGGAACTTTTTGCATCTTAAAGATGATAAAGTTAGACACAAAATAACGCACTTGTTTAAAAATAGTACTTGAAAGAGAATACGCCAAGTGTAATAATTCTACCATAATTTAGGCTGACCTATTTATGAACTGCAACCATTACAAATATACAAAGTCATGAGCTGTATGACAGAGTGCGCAAATGCTGCTTCATATCACCACAATTAATTTTATTTCCCTTAATACAGGATATGGACTGTTTGCCACGAGAAGTTTTTCAAAAGGGGATTTCCTTCTTGAGTACCGTGGCATTAGGAGTTGTGTTGATGATCATAACGATGAGGGGACACGTGAACCGGAGCCCTATGTCTTTTATTATGACTATATGGGAAAGACATACAGGTATCTAGAATGAAGCAAATTATGTAACACCAAATGCGAAATGTACTACACCTAAATGTATATCATAGGATGGGATACAACACAGCTCACATCAATTATTGAAGCACTGCATTCAGCAGTACGTACTAGAAAAAAAAATTATATCCCGGGAAGGAAGCAGATTGCCCATGATTGATGCATATATTTTGAGCAAGTACAATGTAAAAGCCAAATATCCTTCCAAGTGCAATATATTTCTCTAAAAAATTTAAATTGTCCGGAATTGAGATTGTCAAATTCCCCATTTTTTAGTCATGTCGTGAACATACATGCTTGTGATTATGTTAACTTGTAATCTCAGTGTACTGACCCATGTTGTATTTAGAGTAATCATAATTTTTAAGATAAAACAAACATCAGCATGAGGGGTTAAAGTTGGTTGCTATGAAAGTCCCGTTGAGATGTGGTATTGAGATCATTGATTTATGATATAGGCTGTATGGGCTTTGTCAGAGATTTCATGTGCGTTTTGAATGGTTCTATTTATTGTGATTTCCTTAATCACAGACTTTACTTGGAATTTTTGAATCATTAAAAAAATATCTTTGAACAGTATAGCTTTCCACTGATGCTTCACAAAACTGATACTAGTACAGTGCATCCAAACAATTGAAAACAAAATGTCAATTAATTTACAGGATAGATGCCTGGGATCCAGATTCTGGGTTGGCTAGGTACATAAATGATGAGTGGAGACATCCAAATGCAGTAGTAAAGAAAGTGGTTAGGGACACTACGGTACACCTTTGCTTGTTTGCTTTGGAAGATGTGAAAGCAGGAGAGGAATTACGATACAACTACGGAGTTGATGACCTTCCTTGGAGAAAACAGGTACTGTACAGCAAAATTTATGTTATGACATAGTCAAAACATGGAATTCTTTATCTATACAAATACAGTAGTTATAAACCAAAATACAACTGTTAGAACAATTATTTCTTATTTTTGTTTTAAGGATATTTGAAATCTTACATTTTATTGAATATTGTGCTTGAAAATGTTACTCAACCCTGTGTTTGATTTGATACTCAGCATTGCACATACCTGATAAATTGTTTTAGTACCTTGTCCTTTGTAATACTTAAAATCACAGCTTTGGTTTAAAAAAGAATATTGAAAGCATTCTGACATAATGTCATGTTTGTTGAAATATATACTATAATAATAATAGCGGTGGGCTTAATACAAAGGATAAAAAAAATGGACATGTTTCAAATTCTTTAAGTTTGATGCGGAAGCATCTCCCGTGCATTTTATACCTTTTTTGTCGAAATCGGCAAAAATGAGTTGCTGATAACTTAAAAACTCCGGCCAATGGGGGGGGGGGGGGGGGGACACCATTTTATAACCCAACACTACTTCATTATGCAAAATAGAATGTTTTTTTTGGGGGGGGCTACATGGCAACACTTTGATTTGTAATATTGTCTTATACTATTTTTGTTTTTGTCAAGGTTCACAATTGTTCAACTTGTTCTCAAGTTTATGCAACATTGGAGCAATTTGAGATTCATGCTCTGTATTGTGTCCCGGTAAGTGTATTATAGAACTGTCTTTTGAATGGCGCACCCTCTGACCCCCTGGAATGGTGCGTCACTTGTCCAAAAATGCGGCGGATTTATCTATACAATGATGCACCCCTTTGTCATATATGCCAACAGTTACAATCCCTCTTACCAGAATTATGCCATTATGATGCATCATTTATGAACTTTGACTGTCCTCATGACGCTTGTGCACCTTTAGTGCAGTTAACTGCTCAGGCTCATGCAATATCGAAATGTGCATTAAAAATGAGGATCGCTTTTGTAGTAAAAAACAAACAAACAAACAAACAAACAAAACAGAAGGGTTACTCAAATAAGATTTGGGCAGGGGTGCCACTGAAATTGTCAATCATCTACTTTCATGACATTGAGTCAAATTTTATGTAAAAAAATGAAATTTTCATTTAAAAAATGCGCTATTAAGATTTGGCGCAAATATTCTGAAAATGAACAGGTCATGCAAAATGTAAATGACAGAGTAAAAATATTGAGAACAAAGACATATATAGTCTCCAACTAAAGTTTTGCCAATATCATGATGGTCAGGGCGACGATCTGTTTCACCTCAATGTTCTAATCATGGTGTTTTAACATGTTGAATCAATGTCTGTGCCATTGCCAATTTCGTAGCCTGCGATATTTAAGGTGAAGTTTCCACAGGAGTTTTCCTGAGAACAAAATCACAGGTAAAGGCCTGAACAGAATGAGGCACCCGGGTAAAGTGCCTGACATTGACGCACCCCTTGGGTTATGTTGTGACACACAAAATGAACAAATGACCATACCCTGGGTCACTAAATGGACGGTAAATGACCCATACCATGACGCACCGTTCAGGGGGGTCAGAGGGTGCATCATTCAAATGATGACTTGACAAGTGTATTGTTTGAGGATTTGTTTTTCTTCACATCAGATGGCTGGATCTACATGTGTACATAGCTACTTTCATCCTTATCCACATTGATGCTCTTATGCACTGTACATGTACTTAGCCAAAATGATAGAGCTCCTTATTCATTTTTATTTGGTCACCCTGATGACCTTCTTCAATGATTCCTGTGGGGTAGTGTGAGTGGTTACTTTATTGGGATTCAAAACATTTTACTATTTAAAGTATACTCATTTTATGTTTGACGTTTCTTTGACCTAGCTGTCATGTAACCATTCCTGTGGGGTATTGTGTGATGTTACTTTAAGCGTTTAACCACCAACCATGCCTGCAGGCACAGTTCCAGGATGTGGGAGCACATCATCATTTGACACTTGATAGATATTTTTAACAACATAGAATCTTTTGGAAATTGGTATCAATGGGAAGTAGAGAAAATTTCCATTATTTCGATTGGTATTTTGATTAGAATAAAGTATTGTTTATTTTTAGATTTTGGGTGAGAAGGAGAATAGAATGTACATGCATTATGTATACATGAATGTATACATGGACATCATGTGGTATAGGTCCTACTGTTTACATGTTGATGTGTTACCATGGTAACCATAATTTTCATAAAAATTACATATATACAAATCATAACCCACTTAATATTACTACACATTTTTCAGATTCATAGTCTTTATGATCACAGAAGAACAGCACAGTGAAATAACCGAACCCCCCCCAAAAAGTCTACTAAGTGCCCCATTTCGCGCACCGATTTTCATATGTATAATCATAACTTAAGTAAGGATCGACGTATATATCTGTGATTTTGTGCATGTCTATATGTTAAGCTGACAATGTAGGCAGTCTTATTAAAATAATAAAATCCATAATTTGTAAAAGTTGATTTTCAGTTTATTTGGATACTATGGCAACAAATCGAATGAGTTTTCATTCCAAAAATTTTATCACAATAATTTCTGACCTTTATTCTTTCAAAATATATGGTTTGGTATCCTTTCCTGTTTTCAAAATAATGAGGTTCACGTTCAAGGTAACAGAGTTCAATAAAATACATTAAAATGGCTTGATCTGGCCATAACTTCAGAACTGATTGACGGATCAGTTTTAAATTTGGCTTGTGTATGCATATTGCAGGGACAAAGAACAGATTTGATTTTTGGGTTTGAGGTTTACATTCAAGGTTGCAGAGTTCAATAAAATACATTAAAATGGCTTGGTCCGGGGCATAACTTCAGAACCAAGTGACGGATCAGCTTCCGATTTGTCTTGTGTATGCACATTTCAGGGACAAAGAACAGATTGATTTTCTGGTTATAAGGTTGATGTTCAAGGTCGCAGAGTTCAATAAAATACGTTAAAATGGGTCTTTCTCGCTATATCTGGAGAACCATTTGTTGGACCAGCATACATAAAAATGGCTCGTTCCTGCAACGGTTTGATGAATCAGCTTCAGAATTGGCTTGAGTATGCATATGGGAGGGACAATGAAGTGAATGGATTTTAGGGTTATGAGCTTTGTTTTGTTTTTTTTGTTTTTTTGTTTTTTTTGGTTTACCTGTTATTCAATCATTCCTGTCGGGTATTGTGTGTTGTTACCTTATGGGGTCCATAACATTTCATTATTAAATATAATCAGTTTTGTCTGTTTTACTTGCCATTCAGTTATTCCTGTGGGGTATTGTGTATTGTTACTTTATGGGGTCCGTAACATTTCATTGAATATAATCAGTTTTATTTGTTGAACCTGTCACTTATTCCTGTGGGGTATTGTGTGGTGTTACTTTACAGGGGTCCGTAACATTTTTAAATATAATAAGTTTTGTTTGTTTTACTTGTCATTCAATCATTCCTGTGGGGTGTTGTGTGTTGTTATTGGAGTTATGTGATCAATTTTCAAGGTCATTGAGAACAATAAAATACATAAAAATGGCTCGTTCTCGCAAAAACTTAAGAACCGAATGGCGGGGCAACTTCAGAATTGGCTCAAGTGTGCATATGGGACAGGCAATTAATTGATTAGATTTTAGGGGTATGAGGTTCACATTCAAGGTCACGGAGTTCAATAAAATACATTAAAATGCCTTGATCTGGCCATACATGTAACTTCAGAACTGATTGACGGATCAGCTTCAGATTTGGCTTGTGTATGCATATTTCAGGGACAAAGAACAGATTCGATTTTTTGGTTATGAGGTTGATGTTCAAGTTCGCAGAGTTCAATAAAATACATTAAAATGGGTCTTTCTCGCTATATCTGCAGAACCATTTGTTGGACCAGCTTCATACTTGGTTTGTGTATGCATCTTGGAGGGACAATGATCTAAGTAGATATTGCAATCACAAAATCATAGGTCAAGGTCAAATATATCATGGTATTTATGGAAATAGAAATAATCAACATGAATAAGCTATACATTTCTGATCTGGCAATGGCGGAGGCATACATTTCGATCACGCGTGGTCACGCGTGGTCGAAGATTCATCTAGTTTGACTTGTCACTTAACATTCCTGTGGGGTATTGTGTGTTGTTACTTTATGGGGTCCATAACATTTCATTGAATATAATCAGTTTTGTCTGTTTTACTTGCCATTCTGTTATTCCTGTGGGGTATTGTGTGTTGTTACTTTATGGGGTCCGTAACATTTTATTGAATATAATCAGTTTAATTTGTTGAACCTGTCACTTATTCCTGTGGGGTATTGTGTGGTGTTACTTTACAGGGGTTCGTAACATTTTTAAATATAAGTTTTGTTTGTTTTACCTGTCATTCAATCATTCCTGTGGGGTGTTGTGTGTTGTTACTTAAGGGGGTCAATAACATTTTATTGTATATGATCAGTTTTATTATGCCTCCGCCCACAGTAGGTGGTGCCGGAGGCATTATGTTTTCCGGTCGTCCGTTCCGTTTTCGTTCTCGCGATAACTTAAGAACCACTTGACAGATCAACTTCAGAATTGACCCAAGCATGCATACGGGACGGACGATGAACTGATTAGTTTTTGGGGTTATATGATCAACGTTCAAAGTCATTGAGAACAATAAAATACATAAAAATGGCTCGTTCTCGCAATAACTTAAGAACCGATTGGCGGGGCAACTTCAGAGTTGGCTCAAGTGTGCATATGGGACGGACAGTGAACTGATTAGATTTTTGGTATGAAGTTCACGTTCAAGGTTACAGAGTTCAATAAAATACATAGAAATGGCTTGTTTTTGCAATAACTTCAGAACGGCTTGATGAATCAGCTTCAGAATTGGCTTCAGTATGCATATGAGAGGGACAATGAAGTGAATGGATTTTAGGGGTATGAGGTTAACGTTCAAGATCACAGAGTACAATAAAATACATTAAAATGGCTTGATCTGGCCATAACTTCAGAACTGATTGACAGATCAGCTTCAGATTTGGCTTGTGTATGCATATTGCAGGGACAAAGAACAGATTTGATTTTTTGGTTATGAGGTTTACATTCGAGGTCGCAGAGTTCAATAAAATACATTAAAATGGCTTGGTCCGGGCATAACTTCAGAACCAAGTGACGGGTCCGCTTCCGATTTGGCTTGTGTACATGTATGCATATTGTAGGGACAAAGAATAGATTCGATTTTCTGGTTATAAGTTGATGTTCAAGGTCACAGAGTTCAATAAAATACATTAAAATGGGTCTTTTTCACTATATCTGGAGAACCATTTGTTGGACCAGCTTCATACTTGGTTTGTGTATGCATCTTGGAGGGACAATGATCTGAGTAGATATTGCAATCACAAGGTCAAAGGTCAAGGTCAAATATATCATGGTATTTATGGAAATAGAAATAATCAACATGAATAAGTGATACATTTCTGATCTGGCGATGGCGGAGGCATACATTTCGACCACGCTTGGTCAAAGATTAATCTAGTTTGACCTGTCACTTGACATTGCTGTGGGGTATTGTGTGTTGTTACTTTATGGGGTCCAAATCATTTCATTAAATATAATCAGTTTGTCTGTTTTACTTGCCATTCTGTTATTCCTGTGGGGTATTATGTGTTGTTACTTTATGGGGT
This sequence comes from Echinometra lucunter, assembly GCA_029962745.1. NCBI lineage: Eukaryota > Metazoa > Echinodermata > Echinoidea > Camarodonta > Echinometridae > Echinometra > Echinometra lucunter. The sequence goes on from JAPZVO010000724.1 coordinate 20,954, forward strand.
CCGTAACATTTTATTGAATATAATCAGTTTTATTTGTTGAACCTGTCACCTATCATTCCTGTGGGGTATTGTGTGGTGTTACTTTACAGGGGTCCGTAACATTTTAAAATATAATGGCCCGAATTCACAAAGGTGGTTTTGAAACTGTGGTTTGAAACCATGGTTTTTGCGGATTTCATGTGTTAAGAGTGCTTAATTTAGCGCATACTTTGAAATAGTTCCATTAATGATGCACGCTTTTGTCAAAGGGCGCTAAATTCGCGCTTCTTGCCATGGCATGAAACCACAGTTTATGTAAATTAATTTAAATAAAGAGTGGACTCATTAATTCAAAACAGTGGACTCATTAAGGCTAAAACTATGGCAACAAGCGCGAATTTAGCGCCCTTTGACAAAAGCGCGCATCATTAATGGACCTATTTCAAAGTATGCGCTAAATTAAGCGCTCTTAACACATGAAATCTGCAAAAACCATGGTTTCAAAACCACCTTTGTGAATTCCGGCCAATAAGTTTTGTTTGTTTTACCTGTCATTTAATTATTCCTGTGGGGATTGTGTGTTGCTACTTTATAGCGTCCGTAACATTTTATTTAATATAATCAGTTTTGTTTGTAAAATTATTTGCAATTCAATCATTCCTTTGGGGTGTTGTGTGTTGTTACTTAAGGGGGTCAATAACATTTTATTGAATATGATCAGTGTTGTTATGCCTCCGCCCACAGTAGGTGGTGCCGGAGGCATTATGTTTTCCGGTCGTCCGTCCCGTTTTCTTTCTCGCGATAAGTTAAGAACTGTTTGACGGATCAACTTCAGAATTGGTCCAAGCATGCATATGGGAAGGACAATGAACTGATTAGTTTTGGGGTTATGTGATCAACGTTCAAGGTCATTGAGAAAAATAGAATACATAAAAATGGCTCGTTTTTGCAATAAATTCAGAACAGATTGATTATTAACTGCAGAATTGGCTTGAGTTTGCATATGAGAGGGACGATGAAGTGAATGGATTTTAGGGGTATGAGGTTAACGTTCAAGATCACAGAGTACAATAAAATACATTAAAATGGCTTGATCTGGCCATAACTTCAGAACTGATTGACAGATCAGCTTCAGATTTGGCTTGTGTATGCATATTGCAGGGACAAAGAACAGATTTGATTTTTTGGTTATGAGGTTTACATTCGAGGTCGCAGAGTTCAATAAAATACATTAAAATGGCTTGGTCCGGGCATAACTTCAGAACCAAGTGACGGGTCCGCTTCCGATTTGGCTTGTGTACATGTATGCATATTGTAGGGACAAAGAATAGATTCGATTTTCTGGTTATAAGTTGATGTTCAAGGTCGCAGAGTTCAATAAAATACATTAAAATGGGTCTTTTTCACTATATCTGGAGAACCATTTGTTGGACCAGCTTCATACTTGGTTTGTGTATGCATCTTGGAGGGACAATGATCTGAGTAGATATTGCAATCACAAGGTCAAAGGTCAAGGTCAAATATATCATGGTATTTATGGAAATAGAAATAATCAACATGAATAAGTGATACATTTCTGATCTGGCGATGGCGGAGGCATACATTTCGACCACGCTTGGTCAAAGATTAATCTAGTTTGACCTGTCACTTGACATTGCTGTGGGGTATTGTGTGTTGTTACTTTATGGGGTCCAAATCATTTCATTAAATATAATCAGTTTTGTCTGTTTTACTTGCCATTCTGTTATTCCTGTGGGGTATTATGTGTTGTTACTTTATGGGGTCCGTAACATTTTATTGAATATAATCAGTTTTATTTGTTGAACCTGTCACCTATCATTCCTGTGGGGTATTGTGTGGTGTTACTTTACAGGGGTCCGTAACATTTTAAAATATAATGGCCCGAATTCACAAAGGTGGTTTTGAAACTGTGGTTTGAAACCATGGTTTTTGCGGATTTCATGTGTTAAGAGTGCTTAAATTAGCGCATACTTTGAAATAGTTCCATTAATGATGCACGCTTTTGTCAAAGGGCGCTAAATTCGCGCTTCTTGCCATGGCATGAAACCACAGTTTATGTAAATTAATTTGAATAAAGAGTGGACTCATTAATTCAAAACAGTGGACTCATTAAGGCTAAAACTATGGCAACAAGCGCGAATTTAGCGCCCTTTGACAAAAGCGCGCATCATTAATGGACCTATTTCAAAGTATGCGCTAAATTAAGCGCTCTTAACACATGAAATCTGCAAAAACCATGGTTTCAAAACCACGGTTTCAAAACCACCTTTGTGAATTCCGGCCAATAAGTTTTGTTTGTTTTACCTGTCATTTAATTATTCCTGTGGGGATTGTGTGTTGCTACTTTATAGCGTCCGTAACATTTTATTTAATATAATCAGTTTTGTTTGTAAAATTATTTGCAATTCAATCATTCCTTTGGGGTGTTGTGTGTTGTTACTTAAGGGGGTCAATAACATTTTATTGAATATGATCAGTGTTGTTATGCCTCCGCCCACAGTAGGTGGTGCCGGAGGCATTATGTTTTCCGGTCGTCCGTCCCGTTTTCTTTCTCGCGATAAGTTAAGAACCGTTTGACGGATCAACTTCAGAATTGGTCCAAGCATGCATATGGGAAGGACAATGAACTGATTAGTTTTTGGGGTTATGTGATCAACGTTCAAGGTCATTGAGAAAAATAGAATACATAAAAATGGCTCGTTTTTGCAATAAATTCAGAACAGATTGATTATTAGCTGCAGAATTGGCTTGAGTTTGCATATGAGAGGGACGATGAAGTGAATGGATTTTAGGGTTATGAGGTTAACGTTCAAGATCACAGAGTACACTAAAATACATTAAAATGGCTTGATCTGGCCATAACTTCAGAACTGATTGACAGATCAGCTTCAGATTTGGCTTGTGTATGCATATTGCAGGGACAAAGAACAGATTTGATTTTTTGGTTACGAGGTTTACATTCAAGGTTGCAGAGTTCAATAAAATACATTGAAATGGCTTGTTCTGGGCATAACTTCAGAACCGATTGACGGATCAGCTTCCAATTTGTCTGAGTAGATATTGCAATCACAAGGTCAAAGGTCAAGGTCAAATATATCATGGTATTTATGGAAATAGAAATAATCAACATGAATAAGCGATAGTGCTAGTATGCATCATCATTATAGAAAGATGATCTGATTAGATTTTGGGGAACATATAGGTAGGTCAAAAGTCAAGGTAAAACTTTATCTTCAGGTGTTACTCTTGTAATTCCAGGACCATTTGAGGTATGAACTTAAACTTTGTGCTAGTATGTATCATCATATAAAGATGATGTGATCAGACTTTTGGGTAAGGGGTCAAAACTCACAGGTGATTTTGTTTTCAATTCAGGTGTTAGACCCAAAGCGATATCTTAACTTTCTAAGGTATGAACTTCAAACTGGGTGCTGTTATATATCACCATACTATGTAGATGATCCGATTAGATTTGGGGGTATGTAGGTCAAAGGTCAGAGAGTTCAGTAAAAGGAAGATCTGATTAGATTTTGGGTACATGTAGGTTCTTCATTTGTCACAGGTCAAGGTCACAGAGGTGAAAATTCATATTTCAGGTGTTTGGTAACTCAAGAACCGTTTGAGGTATTAGTTTTTAAACTTGGTGCTAGAGCCGTCAATCGAATTTAGGTGGGGGCATATAGGAGACATGGTCATTCATTTTTTGTTAAATGTATTCAGTTTCATTTGCTTGACCTGCAATTGAATTATTCTTGTGGGTATGGTGTGCTACATTATGGAGTCCAGAACATATATTTATACAACATAAGTTCCCCTTAAACAAAAGGCTGTAACTTTTTAATGGAAGGGATTTTTATGAAAATGACTTGGCAGGAATGTTTCTTTTTTTCATTGACAAACTTTAGTATGAATATGCGATATATCCGTTACTGAAATGATCGAAGTGATTGGAGAAAATTTGTAGTCGCATGCTGCGCAACAGAATGATGATGATGATGTTTATTAAGAAAAGGTTACCAACGTATCGGGGTCCATTACAAATTTAGATAAAACAAAAGAGTACATTAAATATACAATAGTCACAAAACTCTGTCATTGAAAATTCAGGTAAAGAGTTAAAATATCTTACATTTAATGACTTAAGTGTACCAGTAAATAGGTATGCTTTGATGGTGTGCTGCGAACATGTTGCGGTGAAATGTTCTATTCTTTAAAAGCCGCAACAGAGAAAGATTGATGTCCATACATGTAGTTGGTGCACGGCTGTAATGGTGGTTGTTTGAGCAAGTCCTGTGATGAAGACTGCAGTCATCAGCTAGGAGTGTATGGTGGTATTAAGATATCTTCAAAGTATGAAAGTGCATTCCATTCAGACTTGTAATCAAGCAAATTTATTTTGAAAGCTAGTTGTTGGCAAATTGACAGCCAGTGAAGACTGCTCATGATCCCAGAGATGCTTTCATATTTGTTAGCACTCGCTACTACTACTCTAGCCACAATATTCTGGACTCTCTGCAGTTTATAATTTCAAAATCTGGTACATCATAAAGCAGAGCATTACAAAGAAATGTATTTGTTCACGCATCTGGTTTTTGTACAGTTGTACTTGTAAAGAATATATTTCATTTGACATCTAATCCTATATTTTTTACTGGCAGTGAACGTAAGTTTAGCAGACCTTTTTACCCTGGTTTTAATACCCTAATCTAAATGTTATCAATCGACCTACATTATGGTTGGTCTATCTCAAGGAGCTGTTGTATAATTTCTACAGGAATTTTGGGGCCAAGACTCAAAATATTTTTCCTCATCATCCTTGCATCAAATTAAAGCCTTCTGAATGTTAAAAAACGTGTCATGAACTGGAAACTGGGCCTAATTTTGCAAAGATACCCATGTTATCTATAGTTATTCTTTGTATTCCTTCCAGGTGCAGGCACCTCAGCGTAATGTCCAAACTCCACCTGAAGATAAACAATATTGAGAACTTCTAAATCGTTATACCAAAATCTGTGAAAAAAAAAACCACTCCAAAAAGCAAGCACATATATAAATATACCATTTCTTCCATGGATGGGGAATATATGTTCCATGGGATACCATTGTCTTGTGGGGCATATATTTGATTTGTTCTGTGGGGTACATTGACACACACCCTGGATCTATACCATTGTCTTGTGGGGCATATATTTGATTTGTTCTGTGGGGTACATTGTCACACACCCTGGATCTATACCATTGTCTTGTGGGGCATATATTTGATTTGTTCTGTGGGGTACATTGTCACACACCCTGGATCTATACCATTGTCTTGTGGGGCATATATTTGATTTGTTCTGTGGGGTACATTGTCACACACCCTGGATCTATACCATTGTCTTGTGGGGCATATATTTGATTTGTTCTGTGGGGTACATTGTCACACACCCTGGATCTATACCATTGTCTTGTGGGGCATATATTTGATTTGTTCTGTGGAGTACATTGACACACACCCCGGATCTATACCATTGTCTTGTGGGGCATATATTTGATTTGTTCTGTGGGGTACATTGTCACACACCCTAGATCCATACCATAGTCTTGTGGGGCATCTACATATATTTGATTTGTTCTGTGGAGTACATTGACACACACCCCGGATCTATACCATTGTCTTGTGGGGCATATATTTGATTTGTTCTGTGGGGTACATTGTCACACACCCTAGATCCATACCATAGTCTTGTGGGGCATCTACATATATTTGATTTGTTCTGTGGAGTACATTGACACACACCCCGGATCTATACCATTGTCTTGTGGGGCATATATTTGATTTGTTCTGTGGGGTACATTGTCACACACCCTAGATCCATACCATAGTCTTGTGGGGCATCTACATATATTTGATTTGTTCTGTGGAGTACATTGACACACACCCCGGATCTATACCATTGTCTTGTGGGGCATATATTTGATTTGTTCTGTGGAGTACATTGACACACACCCCGGATCTATACCATTGTCTTTTGGAGCATATATTTGATTTGTTCTGTGGGGTACATTGACACACACCCCCGATCTGTACCATTGTCTTGTGAGGCATATATTTGATTTGTTCTGTGGGGTACATTGACACACACCCTGGATCTATACCATCGTCTTGTGGGGCATATATATATTTGTTCTTTGGGGTACATTGGCACACACCCCGGACCTATACCATTGTCTTGTGAGGCATATATTTGATTTGTTCTGTGGGGTACATTGACACACACCCTGGATCGATACCATTGTCTTGTGGGGCATGTGATTTGTTCTGTGGGGTACATTTACACACACCCCGGATCTTTACCATTGTCTTGTGGGGCATAATATTGCATTGTTCTGTGGGGTACATTGACACACACCCTGGATCTATACCATTGTCTAAATGTTGCATCTATTTGATTTTTTCTGTGGGGTTCATTGACATG
>JAPZVO010000725.1:0-27397 GCA_029962745.1 Echinometra lucunter
TTAAAAAATCGGGTTGCAGTCAGATCGTATAGTGTGCGCCAGGCTTTATAAACCTGAAATTTTGATGACTTCAGCAACATATAATTATCATCCAGAATAATTACTCTAAAAATCAATATTTCGTGAGATATTTTCACGATTTTGGGTCTAACAGACATTTCGCGATGTTTTTTTTTTTCATGATTACCCAAATTTGTTTGCACATAAGCAATGAGTGTACTAAGCTTTACCATTTTAAAGTCAAATTCTACCTCCTGTAAAGACATTTCATTTAGAAAGCCCTAAGTCCAAAGCAATTCTAGAATGTTTATCACATAAAGGTATATGAAGAAACATTCAGAATTATAAAAGGCCCCATGTCACAGTGGAAATTGACAAAAGTTGCCAAAAATTGACAAAATTGACCAAAGTTGCACAAAATTGTACAAAATTGCATAAACTTTTCACAAAGTTGCTCAAAATTGCGCAAAGTTGTACAAAGTTGCATAAACTTTTCACAAAGTTGCACAAACTTTTCTCAAAGTTGCACTAAATTGCGCAAAATTGTACTAAGTTGCACAAACTTTTCTCAAAGTTGCACTAAATTGCGCAAAATTGTACAAAGTTGCACAAACTTTTCTCAAAGTTGCACTAAATTGCGCAAAATTGTACAAAGTTGCACAAACTTTTCTCAAAGTTGCACTAAATTGCGCAAAATTGTACAAATTTTTCACAAAGTTGCAAAAAATTGCGTAAAGTTGTACAAAGTTGCATAAACTTCTCACGAAGTTGCACAAAAATGTGCAAAGTTGTACAAAGTTGCATGACCTTCTCACAAAGTTGCAAAAAATTGCGCAAAGTTGTACAAAGTTACATTAACTTTTCACAAAGTTATGCAAAATTGCGCAAAGGTTCACAAAGTCACATAAAATTGTACTAAGTTCCATTAACTTCTCACAAAATTCCACTTTCTGCTCCCTTCCCCAAAATGAATTAAAACTTGAATTCTAGCTGCACCATTGAAAACACTTGTGCGAAATTGAAAACACTTGTGCGAAGTTGCAATGCAAAGCTTTGCACGTGTGCATTAACGTAATCGTGCACAATTAAACATGCATCGCAACTGCTCGAGTACATGTACGTAACATGTGTCTTGATGATGGTATTGGTATGATACGTAGAATTTTTAATTATTGTAGATAAAATGAAGCTTTTGAAGCCATTGCTTAACTAACGATAAAGATTACTACTATGGTGTTAGAAAAGTTGTGGAAATACTTGACAAATAACACAGCTTTAGTGAGTTTATTAGTTTTTATTATAGCTTAGTATGCCATCATACAGATACACTGAGAGGGATTAAAGTGATTAATTGTTTCTGCCTTACACTTAAACTCTATATACCCATCATCTTTGTTTATCACTTTTAACCAGTAATAACTATTCACTTTTAATGTAAAAGAAATGGGTCAATTGCCGGTGTTCATCAATGTTCAAGTATACAAGAAATGAAGGGCACAATTGTAAATGAAAAAAAAAAGACTGGTAAATAAGCTATTGGCAAAGGAAAATAGGTAGTGAAAAAATTTAGGCAAGTGAAAAAGTTAGGCAAGTGAAATGTTAGGCAATTGAAAAAGTTAAGAAATCAACTGCTTCAAATTATATCGGATTTTTATGCGACTCACATATACAGTGTGTTCCTAAAAAAAAGGTAATCGAAGTTCAAAGGTCAATCATTTCAAAAGTATATGGTTTATTTTTGTAATTTGTTTACTAAACTACTAAGTAACTCATCAGCTTTAATCTGAGACATTGTTTACGTCCAAACTGTAATGGGTCACACAGTTAGGGTCCTTTGAAGGTGATAGGTACAAAACCCATTTTTTCCAAGTTTTTCGTTTCTAGGGTATGAAACCAACTTTTTATAAATTGTTGGTTTCATAGTGTAAATCCCTTTCATATAAAGTGTATACTTTGCGAAAACTATGTTTTACGTTAAACACCCCTTTACTAAATACTCTTTACAAAACAACTATTCAACCTAGTATTGACTATGCATGCTCAGTGTGGGGTAATTGTTCAGCTAAAAACCGTGAATTTATTCATCGTATTCAGAGAAGGGCTTCCCGTATTGTAACAAAACATTTTGGTGCACGCGACATAAACGTTTCCAAACTTTTTAAAGAACTGAAATGGCAAGATTTTGAGACGAGGCGTGATTACTTTATCAATATGCTTATGTATCGTTGCATACATGGTTTGGCTCCAGTTAGACTATGCAATGAAATCGAAATGTATTTTGATAGGCATGGCTTTAATACCCGAAATTCCGACTCTTTAAATGTTGTCCTACCCAAACCAAATATCGAACTCTTTAAACAATCCTTCAGATATTCAGGCCCCAAAACGTGGAATCATCTCCCGAATGAGTTACAAAATTATGGAACCCTTCCTTCCTTGAAAAGACAATACAAGCAACTTCATTTCTAAATAATCTCCAAACATATTCGTACCTATTTATAATTTATTTACTCACGCTTACTTAGTATAAGTTTTAGTATACTTTTTATTTATAAAGCTGAATTATTTTTGATAATCAATGAATTGTTATTCACGTTTGTTTGTTTTGTATTTTTTTTTCTGTATTGCTTTATTATCACAATGCTATACGTTTCCCTCTCAACTTTACTTTTTTCTTCATTTCTTACGTAAATTACATTTACGTTTCTTTCTCCCCCTTTTCTATCCTCTCTGATCAATCGATCATGTTTATGCATTTCTAATTTTCCATTGCTTTCTTTCTTCTCTCTCTCTCTTTCTCACACACCCTTTCTCTCTCTCTCCCCCTCTCTCTATCTATCTATCTTCTCTTCACTTTCTCTTTCTACTTCCCCTCTCTTTTAATTTTACTAATTTACATATTGTATTATTATTGTTTATACTGTTGTATTACCAATTTGTTTATACGGTTGTATTATTAATTTTGTCGCTTATGATTTACACTTGCTTTGCATTCTGATATTATGTATGTCCTAATCAGGACCATGATGCAGTATTTAAGAAATAAAGGGCGATGCAGTGTGCTTTACGGGCGAAATAATGTGTCGGAGACCAGAAAAACTTTAAATAATGGGCCCTTTATTTCTATTCTATTACTAAAAAATACTGAATTTTATGAGAAAATGATGTTTGTTTTCAAAATGTCAATGGTCTCATAAGCAAGTAACAGCAGATTTGTTGAAACACGCGTGATATTTAGCGTAACTTGCCGTGCACTGTTGTGCGACAAGAACATACAGTTCATTGCACTGACCCATTATTGTAATTAATGGTCGCTCACGTGACGCGTTTCAACAAATCGGAGAGCGCGTTTTTGAATAATGGGCACTTGGGGTAATAGAATTTTCAATACTGCACGGCTTCTGTGTTGGCTCGCGCGACGCGATAGAACCCTACGCGCAGCACAATGCAGTGCGCGCAATCCTGTTGCACTCGCGCAGCTAGTAAGATGCTGTATTGCTGCAGTATCGGCAAGCATGAGGAAATTTAAGAAAATGAACAATTTCTTTTGAAATGCTGAAAAACATGTTTTATTTTTGTGCTTTTCATGTAAAGCTTCACACTATATAGTAATAATAATATTTGATGTCTTTTTTCATGTGATAAGAGAATATACCGCACTCGCCATGAAAATACCAAACTCGTCCTGCGGACTCGTTCGGTATTTTCATGGCTTGTGCGGTATATTCTCGTATCACACTCAAAGCCATCCAATATTATATAAATATTGGCCAAGATATCTCTGGATATTAATTATCATTTTATTTTACTGAAGTCCTTGTTTCTTTTCAGAGATAGACTTTCATCTGGCTCAAGGAGTCCTCCTCGTGGATCAAAGAGTCCTTCATCACATAGGAGAAGAGACAGGTATGCGAGTTTTGAAGTGTTAACAAGATATTAAAGGCACGAGACCCAATTTTTACTGTAGGAAATTTTCTAACCTAGGTTAAGAGCTACACTAAAATAGCTTTATTCTCTCAAGTTTCATCAAAATCGCTCCATTTGGAAGTTAGATGCAAAAATGTGTATGAAAATGCTCCATTCAAAATTACATTACTTCCGCTGTGGTTAACCACATTTCTCAATAAATAGCAGTTATTTTGTTCATATCTTCTAATCAAAATACATTTCAGGCATAAAATTTCACAGGGATTATGAGAAAAATATCAGCTTTCCAGTGATACCAAAATCTCCAATTCAATGGGGTTAAGTAGGGGGATGATGCTGCGGATTGGGTCACCCACCCACCCACCCAAACAGGGTGTTACCATGATAATTTGCTCAGTATTTTTTATTCTTTTCAGAGGCAGATCCAGGTATAATTCCTCTGGCTCAAGGAGTCCTTCACCACAAAGAGACTGGTATGTGTAAGGTTACACTCAGGGTTTATGACAAAACTGTGTGTGTGGATAGGTACATGCAAAGCTATGCATGTTGTTGTTGTCATTTTTTTTCCAACTTGATCAAAAATCAAAGGGAAACACATAGGCAGGTCGACAGATGCAGACAAAACCTTGCTTTATTATAATATTGACAACTTGCAACATTCCTCTGACTCAAGGAGTCCTTCACCACCACACAGGAGAAGAGACAGGTATGTGGGTCCTTGGAGCTCATAATAAGATAATGCATTTTTAGAAAATCAACATGTGTTTTCACATCAATAAATTAATGTTATTAGACCATAGACCATTAATCACACAAGGTTTGTCATATCTGAGATTTTCATGGTTGAAACATACAGAATTTGATTTTGCCATTTGCTGTTAGTTGGCATTATGCATTCTGCGTCCATTATCTATTGCTTGCACATGTAGACAAACAAAGGTGTCAGAAACCTAATGTCAATTAAATTATGTATTTCAGCAAGATCTTCATAAGTGAATTTGATCTTCCAACAGATCTATCTTAAAATTTAACCATACCTATAAAGCAGATTTGATTTTCCACAGATGTTACCATTTATTATCAATAAAATAGTTTTACTTGCAAAATGGTGTAGAGTTTCAAGCAGCACACGGCATCTTATGTTAGTATTGAGCAAAACACATTGGAAGACCCATCCGAATGCCGACTCTGAGTTGGTGGTAATTTGATTTTTCAAACTATTAAAAGTTGTCAATGTTCTCATTCCAGGTCACGATCAAGGTTGCATTTTAGGTCAAGAAGTAGGTCTAGATCAGTGACACACTCTTCGTATAGGAGAAGCGGAAACAGGTATTCATTATTTTTCCTTGTTTGAAAATTTTATTGGAAAATAATTTTGTAAAACAACTAACCAGTATAAAGAGGCCCCTGAATGATCAACACACACACATGAGTGAAGCGTTTTATGAACCAAGTCCCGCGAGTCTCGGCTATTGTGCAATCGGCGCCTATATATCTCTAAACACCAAATTCCTAGATAGGACCGTATAGCCTGGTTTAGCGGCGGACAGACTGGACTCCCACGCGAGTGACAAGGGATCGATGAATTTGAAAAGCGAATGTCATGAAGGAAAAAGAAAATACTTTTTTAAACATGCAGGTCACTTAGAGGAACTGGTAAAACATATGAAAAAGTTATGTCATACAAAGCATGAGAGCCTGTTAATGAATGTGAGAATATGAATTTTTTTTTTTCATGTAGAGGTGAAAAAATCAAGAAAGGAATGGCAGAAAGGTTGTACAAATGTAGCCAAATAAGGATTTGTAATTTCACATAACATTAGTGAACTTGATTCCTACAAACTTGTCTAGCAAACTTCTTTTAGGAAGAACAATTTTCCAGTCATGGGATGACTAATGACTATTAAAAGTTGTCAATGTTCTCATTCCAGGTCACGATCAAGGTTGCGCTCCAGGTCAAGAAGTAGGTCTAGATCAGTGACGTGCTCGTCGTATAGGAGAAACAGAAACAGGTATTCGTTATTTTTCCTTGTTTGAAAATTTTAGTGGAAAATAATTTTGTAAAACGACTAACCAGCATAAAGAGGGCCCCTGAATGATCAACACACACACATTAGTAAAGCGTTTTATGAACCAAGTCCCGCGACTCTCGGCTATTGTGCAATCGGCACCTATATGTCTATACACACCAAATTCCTAGATTGGACCATATAGCCTGGCTTAGTGGCGGACTGACTGGACTCCCACGCAAGTTACATGTGGTCAATGAATTTTAAAAGCGAATGTCATGAAGAAAACAAATACTTTAAACATGCAGGTTGCTTAAAGGAACTGGTAAAACATATGCAAAAGTTTTGTTATACAAAGCATGAGAGCCTGTTAATGAAAGGTTGTACAAATGTAGCCAAATAAGGATTTGTAATTTCACATAACATTAGTAAACTTGATTCCTACAAACTTGTCTAGCAAACTTCTTTTAGGAAGAACAATTTTCCAGTCATGGGATGACTAATGACTATTAAAAGTTGTCAATGTTCTCATTCCAGGTCACGATCAAGGTTGCGCTCCAGGTCAAGAAGTAGGTCTAGATCAGTGACGTGCTCGTCGTATAGGAGAAACAGAAACAGGTATTCGTTATTTTTCCTTGTTTGAAAATTTTAGTGGAAAATAATTTTGTAAAACGACTAACCAGCATAAAGAGGCCCCTGAATGATCAACACACACACATTAGTAAAGCGTTTTATGAACCAAGTCCCGCGACTCTCGGCTATTGTGCAATCGGCACCTATATGTCTATACACACCAAATTCCTAGATTGGACCATATAGCCTGGCTTAGTGGCGGACTGACTGGACTCCCACGCAAGTTACATGTGGTCAATGAATTTTAAAAGCGAATGTCATGAAGAAAACAAATACTTTAAACATGCAGGTTGCTTAAAGGAACTGGTAAAACATATGCAAAAGTTTTGTTATACAAAGCATGAGAGCCTGTTAATGAAAGGTTGTACAAATGTAGCCAAATAAGGATTTGTAATTTCACATAACATTAGTAAACTTGATTCCTACAAACTTGTCTAGCAAACTTCTTTTAGGAAGAACAATTTTCCAGTCATGGGATGACCAATGACTATTAAAAGTTGTCAATGTTCTCATTCCAGGTCACGATCAAGGTTGCGCTCCAGGTCAAGAAGTAGGTCTAGATCAGTGACGCGCTCGTCGTATAGGAGAAACAGAAACAGGTATTCGTTATTTTTCCTTGTTTGAAAATTTTAGTGGAAAATAATTTTGTAAAACGACTAACCAGCATAAAGAGGCCCCTGAATGATCAACACACACACATTAGTAAAGCGTTTTATGAACCAAGTCCCGCGACTCTTGGCTATTGTGCAATCGGCACCTATATGTCTATACACACCAAATTCCTAGATTGGACCGTATAGCCTGGCTTAGTGGCGGACTGACTGGACTCCCACGCGAGTGACATGTGGTCGATGAATTTTAAAAGCGAATGTCACGAAGAAAAAAAAATACTTTAAACAGGGATACCAGTTTTCAGGCAATTGCCTGATATCAGGCAATCTGATAATATTTCAGGTAATTTCCTACAATTGGGCCACTAATTTAATGTGGCAAATTTTGGGCATTTTCCTACTTTTTCATTAGAGCCCACTGGCATCCCTGTTTAAATATGCAGGTTGCTTAAAGGAACTGGTAAAACATGCGCGAAAGTTTTGTCATACAAAGCACGAGAGCCTGTGAATGAAAGGTTGTACAAATGTAGCCAAATAGGGATTTGTAATTTCACATAACATTAGCAAACTTCTTTTAGGAAGAACAATTTTCCAGTCATGGGATGACTAATGACTATTAAAAGTTGTCAATGTTCTCATTCCAGGTCACGATCAAGGTTGCACTCCAGGTCAAGAAGTAGGTCTAGATCAGTGACGCGCTCGTCGTATAGGAGGAACAGAAACAGGTATTCGTTTTTTTCCTTGTTTGAAAATTTTAGTGGAAAATAATTTTGTAAAACAACTAACCAGCATAAAGAGGCCCCTGAATGATCAACACACACACATTAGTAAAGCGTTTTATGAACAAAGTCCCGCGACTCTTGGCTATTGTGCAATCATCGCCTATATACACACCAAATTCCTAGATTGGACCGTATAGCCTGGCTTAGTGGCGGACGGACTGGACTCCTACGCGAGTGACACGAGATTGATGAATTTTAAAAGCGAATGTCATGAAGGGAAAAAAAATACTTTAACATGCAGGTTGCTTAAAGTAACTGGTAAAACATACGCAAAAGTTTTGTCATACAAAGCATGAGAGCCTGTTAATGAAAGGTTATACAAATGTAGCCAAATAAGGATTTGTAATTTCACATAACATTAGCAAACTTCTTTTAGGAAGAACAATTTTCCAGTCATGGGATGACTAATGGAAAGAACCAGTTCCCAAGTTGGTGGTAATTTGATTTTTCAAGCTATTAAAAGTTGTCAATGTTCTCATTCCAGGTCACAATCAAGGTTGCGCTCCAGGTCAAGAAGTAGGTCCAGATATAGGAGAAGCGGAAACAGGTATTCGTTTTTGTTTTTTTTTCCTTCTTTGAACATTTTATTGGAAAATAAGTTTGTAAAACAACTAACCAGCATAAAAAGGCCCCTGAATGATCAACACACACACACACACACACATATTAGTCAAGCGTTTTATGAACCAAGTCCCGCGACTCTCGGCTATTGTGCAATCGGCCTCTATATAATTATCTATAGGGCCTAAATTGTACACACCAAATTTCTATATAGATTTGACTGTATAGCTTGGCTTAGTGACTTACCGACTGCACTCCCACGCGATTGACACAGGGTTGATCGTGCGTACAAATTTTTTCTTCCCCCTCCTCTCACACATATTTCCATTGAACTTATGGGATGGTTGCTGCCATGCCTGTGACTGTTGGGAGGGGTTCATTTTTGGATAGCCCTATGAAAGGGCAGAGGAGGGGATCTCTTTTAAAATCATAGACATTCCATGATTCTAGCAACCTCTTTTTAGAACCTATCAGTAGATACACATGAAAAATGCTTATTTATAAATTTCAGTTGATTATATGTATTATAATGCACCATAGGCTACTGCATTGTAATAGAAAATGCATACAATGTTTTATTTTGTCACAAACAACATGTTCTTGCTTCAGTATTTCTTATTTTTATGACTTGGCTACGAAATTAACAAACTTTTGAAAATTAAAATTTTCATGTGATCCTCCTCACAGAATGTGTGATTGTCCCTTTAACTGAGTGAACAGGTCAAAAATAATACTACAAACAATAAATTAAGTCAACATGTAGTAAAGTGTAAGAAGTAGAACTAGAGCAACTGTGCTTCAAAAACACAAAATAAGGCAACATACAGTGGTATATGAAATAAATGGAACTAGAGCAAAAAAAAAAAATAAATAAAATAACAACAGCAAAATTAGAACAACCGTGCTTCAAAAACACATGTACAGTAGTGTGATTTTGCATTTTCAAATTATGCATGTATTTGTGTATTACCTTGCTCCATAGGCTACTGTTCTAATTTCTCTCGCATACAAAAAACATTTCCTTGCCACTGTGCTTCAGTATTTCATTTTAATGAATTTGCTACCAAAGCAATACAAATTTTCAGTTGATCCTCCTCACAGAATGTGTGAATTAATTAATATCAATGTAAAACCATTCTTGCTGTTGTATAATAATTTGAGATTACATTCAAAATATTGTAATTAACAATAAATATAAACATTGAAACACTTGTGTCGTCTTTTTAAATTATAACTTATGTTTGCCATCATTTTTTATTAAACTATGGACACTTTTTATATTCTATGACACCAATGAGGTAAAAAAAAATATCTACATCCAAACTGTTTGTATTTTGATATTAAATTAACCTGATTAACCTTACAGATGCCTCAATTCAGCATTGTCTAATTTCAAGAAAATGCCCCAATCCTTATCAATATCAGTTGTCTGTCTGAATGCCTCAATTTGTACAGTCAAAGTGTAATTTATTGGTCAAATAAATTATAATTACATGTGTTTTCTGTCTCACTTAGATCCAGGAGTTCACAGAGTCCATCACTACACCGCAATCAAAGGTATGTGTTATATAATATTTATTATTTTGTAAAATTATAATATGTGATGCTCCATGACGAACCAGGTGTAAAGTTGCAATTTGAGGTTTTTTCATTTTTATGGGCAGCAGCATGGCTGCAAGGCACACTTAGCTTTCGCTTGTCCGGAGGGATGTGTATCCTGATGGATGGATGTGTGTGTCTCTCGTCAACAATTTTACACACGAAAAAAGTGAACCTTGACCAGAAGGCAGAATCCGATTTTGATGAAACTTGGTACATGGGATAGTGGTTGGCACAAGCATTACCTACGCAAACTGTTGACAGAAAATGCACATGTTAATGAGCTCATTTGCATATTTGTTCTGATTGGCTAATATATAAAAAGGTGAACCTTGAGCAGAAGGCAAAGTCCAATTTTGACGAAACTTGGTATGTGAATAGTGGTTGGCACAAGCATTACCTTCACAAACTGTTGATACAAAATGCACATATTAATGAGCTCATTTGCATATTTATTCTGATTGGCTAATATACAAGAAGGTGAAACTTGCCCAGAAGGCAAAGTCCCATTTTGACGACATATGGTACGTGGGTGGTGTTGGACACAAGTATTACCTATGTAAACTGTTGACAGTAAACATGCATATTAATGAGCTCATTTGCATATTTGTTCTGATTGGCTAATATACAAACAGGTGAACCTTGACCAGAATGCAAAGTCCATTTTGACGAAACATGGTATAATGTGGGTAGTGATGGACACAAGTATTACCTATGCAAATTGTTGATGGTAAACATGCATATTAATACGCTCATTTGCATATTTGTTTTGATTGGCTATCTACAACAAGGTGAACGACCAGAATGCTACTTAAGTCCAATTTTGATGAAACTTGGTATGTGGGTAGTAGTCAACACAATTATTAACCATGCAAACTGTTATTGTTAGATACACATATTAATGAGCTCATTGCATTTTTTTCTGAATGGCAAAAAAGCGGCCCACAGTTTATATTATGTGAATATAGTGAGCGCTCTAGTTGAGGTATTTATACTCTCCAAAATATATGCTCTAAAATGATATACAATGTATGGTGACTGCTCAATGAAAAGACATTGAAAATTTAAGATTTGTAGTTGAAAATCCTTTGTTTTCTGTTGTTGAGTTGGGTTTAATGAGCCATATCACAGAATAAGCTCTGGCGACTTTACACCAGGTTCGTCGTGGAGCATCACATATGTATAAAGGTAAAAGAAAAGAATGGCTATGAGAGCTAGCTGGTTTGTTTGTTGGTACATTAATTTCAGACTGCATCAAAATGTAACAAGTATTCAAATGTATGAATTACGCGGGCATAGAGTCAGAGCAATATGAAGAAAATACTTGCGTCCATGATTTTGCTGTACCACAAGCATGCTGAATGCAAGGTGGTATTTGTCTGCTAGTGAGCTGGTGCATCTCACATATTTCTGCAGATGTACATTTTGTTTGTGTGTTGAATAATATTACATGCATCCAATCCTACTTTTAAGATATCCAGAGGTTTACTTGTACACGATCCTTCAATGTGAGACCGTGTCTTAAATCCTTATCTTTTTCCAGTTCCATCATGTGTTTTTTTACTGGATATGTGTAAATCTAATCTACATACATTATGCATTTTAAAAAATGCTTGCTTTTATTTTAATCAAGATCACCTTCACCACAGGGATCAGATCATCAGCAAAGGATGACGTATGTTGGTTCCGTATTGAATAATTATGAACTCGGAGAAAAAGAAAATTCAGAAGCATGATCAAAATGCTAATAAACAGCGAATTGGTGTAGAGCACTGCATGTGAATTACAACAAATCATGCTTCCTGTCAGCCAATGGAATGCCAATGTAGTTCGAAAAGTCAAAATTTGGCCAAGAATGACACAATCTTTATCAGTGCATGATTTTAAAAAAGGAGAAAAAAATTGGTGAGAAGGCCATTTCCTTTAAGGTGCATACTTGTCCATTTTTTGTGTGTGAAATTTCCTCCATATCCAAACAAGTACTTCATGTAACCACTTTCTACTGTCTTAACCTGACCAAATGCTAGTGATATGCTGGACTCACAATAAATTTATTTTATCTTCTTCTTGCATTAATAGAAGCAAAACTTTCTTCATCTCCTGCACAAGCAGTGCAGGAGAGAAGAAACAATCACGGATGTTCATCTTGTCTGAGATAAAATGCCAGGATCCTGCAGCTTTCATTAAAGATGTGAAGAAAGCTTTCCGCATCGGCAGATGCAAAATCAATGTGACCTACAAGCTTCATGGGGAGGAGGTGACGATCGATGCACATGATGTAGATAGTTTGATGGTTGCATTTGAGCAGCTGACGAACTTCTCAAAGATGTCCCTCAAAGGTAAACAAAAACTAGATCTCAAGTGAGATATGAACCTAGCTGGCATGTTGTTTATAGAAGGTACATTTTATAACCAAATCACTTTCTTGACACCTGTGGCGAGGTCAAAGGTCAGATGAAGGTCAATGTTATGACTTGTCATTAAATGTGTGGGAGAACATGTATTTCATAGCCAAATCACATTTTTGATCTTTATGACCTCTGCATGACCTTTGACCCCATCAAGAGACTTGACAAGAGACTTCCAAGCATTTAAAACTGGATGCATTACAAAAACCAATTGGAAGCATATACCCAAAATTAGCAGCTGCCACTGTATAGACCCTGTCCCGATAACGTCTGGTTGTCTTTGGGATTGAAAGATACAGGCCATGACATGAACAGGTAGTGACAGACTACAGCTTATTTGTCTTACGCACCAGGCAATCTCTGACTCTAACGGGTACAGAGTCTATTCAATGACTAAAATACAAATAGTATTGAAATTTATGCACTCTTCAATTAGCCCTGCTCCAGAGCTGGACATGGTTCAAATATCAGAAGTTCCAATCATCCTCCCTACTCCCTACTCCACAACAAGGCCAAGAGATCCCATTATCAGTCACCACCCTCTGTATTTTCCTCGGCCTGACGGCCTCGGCTGGATCTCGGCCTTGGAGATGTTTCTGTTGACTTGCTGTTAGCATGTGGGAGCCAGTGGCATCTGAGGAGTTGGATATAAGTGACTGGTCATTTCTTAACAGTATAGGCTAGAGTGTAGTGGTGATATAATGAGTCTATAGTATATTATATAACTCATGCTAAGAATGTTGAATAATCCTGTCCTCTGATTGGTCAAAAGTCTGGTCATAGTTTTAGCCAGGGCTGGCCAGGGAAGCTGAGCGTTCAATAGTCATCGTTCAATAGTCGTTTTCAATAGTCATTTTTTCAACGGCAGTCAATCCGTGTTTTGTGCGAGCGCAGACACCGTTGTGAAGGATTTTGAAATGTATAGACTACAATGTATTTATTATATTTGGTAAGTATCAGAACCTTTCATTGATTTATTTTTTGTTTTTGTTTTGTTCAGTATGCTACACTGTAGTTGTTTTTAAAGCCTCGACTGGGGGGCCTTCCATCCTACTATGACCCCTCAGCTAAATGGACGTATGACCGGAGAAAAACAAAACATGTCAGAGTTTTTCTTCGTTATATAAAATATATAGTGACTGCCTTAATATTCGGGGCATAGTTGTTTCTAAAGGCTCTCGGGGGCCTTCCATCCAGCTATGACCCCTCGGCAAGCCTCGGGGTCATAGCTGGATGGAAGGCCCCCTCAAGCTTTAGAAACAACTATTGCCCCTCATGGCATTCACTATATCTATACTAGTATGTGGCTTTGCAGTGGATGGACTGTATTTTCAGGTCCTGAGCAAATGATGGGCCTGTGGCTCCCAATCAATAGCAGATGGAGAGGGGGTGTTTTGGGGCAATATATGGACAAAACTACACAAGAAATGGTAGATAGGTTGGTAAATCTTCATGTCTTTAGTGACTCCGAGGGCTCTGACCAAGAGCTACTCTTCAATATGAAGCCAATGCATGCATGTCGTTTGGAGTAAAATGAGCAATTCTTGTAATTTTCAAAATTAAATGACACTGATAAACTTTTTTTTTTCTTTTACAAATCATCAGTTGTAACCCCAGATGAAGATGATGACATTGGAAACAGCAGGAGGAAAAGATCGTCTGGTAAGTAGTGTGTATCAGACATTTTTAATTATGTACCTGTTAATGAGGATTAGACAGCAGCAACAAAAAAGTGATCATAAGTTAAGAGAGAGAGATCAAAACATGTAAAGTTGTTAAAAGTGTTTCATGCAATATTCCTAACAATGGTTGAAAGAAAATTATTGGCAAATCCACAATTCTCTTTCAACAGAGTTAATTTTTATTTTGTCTACTTTATCTCTGTAAACAGAAGATCGTTGCGAAGTACTCAAATTCAGGTGCGGGTTGAGGGAGGCGGAAACACAAAGTGGGAGGAAAAAAGATTTCATTAGCACATGGAGCAGATCATGTGATGAGGTATTGACAGACGGAGATAGAGAGAGATTTCGAAGATTGAGAGAGAATGCAGTAAAAGTAAGTGAGATTTATTCAACACATAGCGTTTTATTTGTACTGGAGGCATCGGTTACAAGAATGATAATTTAAAACAATTAGTCAGCTGATTAATTGCAAGGAAAAACCTGTGCATGTATGTCATACAGTGTGTTCTGGACTGCCCACTTGCACATAAATATGAAATATATATGTTTAATTGCTGTGGATGAAATAAAACAAAAATCTTGTGAACCTTATTTAATATTAACTTGGGAAATTTATTACATACCAATTTTGTTACACTTCTACTTATTTTTAAGTGCATTTGTGAAAGTGATTGAAATACAATATTTCAGTTCATTTTGGATATTAAAAAAAATCTCTGGCAAAGAAATAATTTTATAGGTAAGCAAGACCTGTAATTATACATACTGTAATTGTTGACTTGTAAGCTTTATGTTCGCCCAAGAGCTCCCAAGCATATGATTTGTCCGCAGTCAGGTATTGATTCAAGGCAGCAATCTGATACAGGGTTGGCCGGTAAATACCGGGGTGGTAAATACCGGGCGGTAAATACCGGTATTTACCAATAAATACCGGCCATGAAATTTTGGTCAAAAGGGGAAATACTCAAAAAAAGTTATTTCCAGAGTGAAAAAAGCACTGAAATGCTTCCTGAATGTATAAAATACCATGACAAATCAATTTAAGACATTAAATTTGACAGGGGGTCTATGTAGCAGATTTACCAAAATAACATACTTTCTATAGCAATATACTGGTCATTTCCTCAAATCACGATGTCTGTATACGAATTTGTATTGTAAATACAGTCATGCATATTGTAGCCAAGAAGTATCAAAACATTTCCCGGACCAGTTAAAATGAAAGCTAATCAGGCAAGGAGTTGTTTTCTGAGGCATTTTTTGACATATACCCCCCTCCATATAGTATTTCCCAAATATTTCTCAGTATTGCCCAGTATTTCCCACTAAGGCGGGAAATACTAGTATTTCCCGGGAAATTGCCAACCCTGATCTGATATAAATACTGTTTCTTTTTACACAGGTTTACGGGGGTGTCAGATATCAGTATCTGATCGACAATCCGATCCAAGTCACCTGTCCACGAAGTGGGACCAATGGACAGTGTGACTTGCTCTTTGGTAAGAACTTAAGTGTTTTGGTTTAGATCAACAAATACATGTAAAACTGAATGACTGTTTGTTGTCATTGCCTTTCAAAAGAGAGGGAAGACTTCAAAATGTTACTTTCTATTAAAATGTGTGGTTAATGGTTATTCATAACCTCGTGAATAATCGCGATCCATGCAATCCAATCCAATTTATTATTTGTAAACACGCTAACGCACATGCAGGTCATTGATATCTTATAATGACTTCCGCGTGTGATGTAAGCAACAAATACGCTTTATAATGCTTGTGAAGTTCTGTACGCCAACAAATTTATGCGGGCGCGACTCACCATATTTGGACATTGTATGATTCCTGACTGTGGTGAAATCCTCATAGCCTTTCTGATTTTTAAATCGGGGAGGAAAAGCTTTCAAAAAAGTAATTTTTAAAGTAAATTTTACATCATAAAATAATTTGACAGTTATGAATGAGGTTAATAACTTTGCATCAGTTCTTTTTCGGGCCTTGTGAAAAATCAAAACATTTTGCTTTGGCCCTTGAGAATATCCCTCAGGGCTGCGCCCCTCGGAATATTCCTCGGTTCCAAAGGAAAATGTTTTGATTTTTCACAATGCCTCCCGAAAAAAACTGATGCGCAGTTATTAACCTCTAATTGTAATGAAATTGTGCCAGTTATGAATGACATGAAGAGCTTTGCATTAGTCTTTTTGGAGGCATTGTGAAATATCTTAACATATTGATGTTGACCTTGGTTCCAAAGAAAAAAATGTTTAGACTTTTCATAATACTCTCAAAACAACTGGTGTACAATTATTAATCCACTGCAAGTGATAAAGTTTACATCATAATATTCTTTTAATTTTACGAACTGCCAATAAATCTCATATACGAGACCTATAATTTTTTTAACCTGACTTTGCGATGGAACAATACTACATAATTTCAGTATGTTTGAGCTGTAGCAAACATTTCTCTTTTTTTTGTCACCCTAATATTGAAAAAGAAAATGTTGAATTGTCTGGAGTAATAAGGATGAGTCAAGAGTTATATACCTCTGGCAATTGGCAGTCTTGTGACAAGATGTGTAAAGTGTCAGTGCGAAATATCTCCTTTTCAAATTGCTAGTTAGTGCAAATTAAATAGTTAGAAAAGAAATGTATTTTCAAGAATTTCCATCACCCTTAAATGGCTTAATGTATCATTCAGCAAGATCAATGCAGTATTTTTCTAGAATGTGCAGTGGATCTGGGCCATACTAGTGTCCCTGAAAGGAATGGCAATACATTCCTCCCCATTTTTGATTCTTGTAACATTTTCCATTATTTTGTTTTATCCTTAAAAGGCAAAGTCACACTTTCGCACATCAGTGGGATAACGGCCTTGGTAAACCACTTGGAGAATCATACAAAGAGAGACAAGGTAGCCTCATTGCTGGCAAGACGATGGAAACGAGTGATTGAAGACCGATTCATCACAGATCAAGAATTGAATGAAGAGGGTGTGCCATTGGCAAGTGATGTAAGTATTCCTTAGATTTAAAACTGAATAAAACCAGTTTGATTTGTATGTACTTTTGATTGAAATGCATAGTCGGACTGGTCATATGGATGGTCGGGAAATTTCCAGATGGGCTGGCTGTTTGTCAGGGCCGGTTGGGCCACCGGGGCCGGTTAAGTGTATTAAAATATCATGTTTAGAATTGTAGTTTTGAGTTTGTAATGGAAATCACATGCGTAGTTATGTAGGAATGTCAATCCTTGCCTTTCCTTTTTTTTTTCTTTTTCACCACCTAAAAAATCATCATGGGGGGGGGGGGGAGGGGGAGCAATATTAACATCTGCCTTTGGTTGGGATGGTCATTTCAAAATTAAGAATGTAATTAATCATGTACCAGTGTTGTGAGAGTAAAATATTTTAAGTAGAACAAACAGGTGAAGCTGAGTTGTTCAGTGTTAAAAATTAATGGTAGATTGAAGGCAGCTGTTAAAAGCAATACCTTTATTCCCTATAATAATTGTTGATATGACTGAACTGACATAATGTTTAGTGCGTGAACACTCCCCAGCACAACTGAAACAATCTTATTTCCATACAGAGTATAACTATAAAAAAAAACACTACCCCCCACTCCATAAAAAATACAACACTAATCAATGTGGTTGACAAACAACTTCCATATCATCATAATTTAATTAGCACAAAGTAGGAATAAAACATTTTTTTTTTTATTTGCTCAAATTGTGGGCGAAAAAAGCACCCCAAACACATATTTTTCACATTCTTGTCACAGAATTCAAAGACTTGGCACAAGCCGTGGCATTTGAAAACTTGTTGATTGCATTGTAAACTGTGCATATTTTTATCATTATTTTTATAACATTGGAAAATAAAACCAACAACAACAACAAACATAATTGAAATTATGTCTCGTTCCAAGTCTTGCAGCTGGTTCCAGTGTGCAAAAACACCTAGAAATTGATGACATTTGAAATGTCAAGTTTTATTCCCAATAACTGCTAATTGAATTATTGGGGGAGAGACATGTGTCATGTAGGCCTATTTATGGTATAAATGTTTTTGTTGTTATTTTTCTGGAATGGGGAGAAGCAAGGTAAATGTCACAATGGCAAACTTTTATTTTAATGTACTCTGTTTTAATATCGCATCTATTTTTCTACCACATTGCAGATACGCAGCCCAGATACAGCATGCAGGTCAGTATATACAGAGTTGCCTGCAGTAGTAACTGGCAACCTGCAGGATCAGAATGACATTTACAATTTTACTGATGAAGACGGAGTGGACGATATGGAAGGTGGAGAGAGAGAGGTACAAACAGGGCAGAATGAAAAAGGCACGCCAGGAGAACATAATGAAGGCGAAGGAGGTGAAGAACATAATGAAAGCGAACCAAGTGAAGAACATAATGAAGGCGAACCAAGTGAAGAACATAATAAAGGCGAAGCAAGTGAAGAACATAATGAAGGCGAAGCAAGTGAAGAACATAATGAAGGTGAAGCAAGTGAAGAACATAATGAAGGTGAAGCAAGTGAAGAACATAATGAAGGTGAAGCAAGTGAAGAACATAATGAAGGTGAAGCAGAAGATAACAATGAATGAAAGTCACAATTGAAATTGGACATTTAACAGAGAGCTGTGTAACTCATAAAATTGAACTTTATATTTTATAAATGTAACTATTAAACACTCATCCCTCGATCATTGAAAAGAAAACAGCAAACAAGAGAATGGTATTAATCATAGACATAAAATCAAACAAATGTAGTTATTAAACACCCAAAATCAGTGTCTACCCTCACCATGTGATCTACTCAGACACAAAAAGTGTCTACCCTCACCATGTTATCATTATTCATGCTTTAGTGCAGCAAGCATAGTGATGTCATGTTCACATAATTTGAATGGACTGACGTCACTGTGCAAGCATTAGAGCATGAAATCTATCCCTCCCTTCCTTCCTTTGAACTTGAAGTGCTACTGTTACTGATTTCAGGAAAGAAGAATTGGCATCAGCATATTCAACATCAGTGTGAATTTTGATGATGTTGAGAATGGACACATTTAGTGTATTTCACAGTAAACACCATTCTGTTAATTGGCAAGAAAGCCAAGAGATGGGTCTTTAAAAACTCCATTTATAACTTATCAGATTTAATGATTGAGTGGCAGCACAATGAAGTGACTCACAATGTGGATGAGTATGACCAAGGATCTTAGATTTGCCAACAGGCTATTCATAAAAGTGGGACAACTGTTACAGAGGAAAGGGTCTCGCCATTTTATCTACAACTTCCATGAATAGTTTACAAATGCTAACATGCACGTGATGAAGCAAACTTGCTTAAGAGTTTGTGGGACCATTGTTTGTAGAAGCACCCAATGTTTCTTTCTAAGCACACAGGCAAGCAAAACAATCTTTAACCTTCAATACATACAAGTGTCACCTTATCTGCTTTGGGTGCTCAATTTGAATACATTGATTGAACCTGCTAAGGATTTGATCACGTACAAACGGAAGCAAACCACCCAATCTGGAATAAAAGACAGTTATATTTGCTTGAATCTAGGCGATATCCTTAAACACACGCATATAATTATGCACAAGTGCATTGTGTGAACGCTTGTAATTTGTAGCTGTGTGCAACAAAGCACACACTGACATCACTGCCAAGCCTTGTTGCGACAGATTATAGTGCTAATTAAAGGATTGCAATATACAGGTGTTTCATCGCACAACGATTTAGTATTTATTTTATTTAGGAAATTTATTGCTGTATTTTTCTGGAATGAGTAAATGAAACTTAACTTACTGAAATGTATTCCTGCACATACCCACTTCAAATTTAATTGTTAAATGTTTATAAATCTTTGGCTGTATGGAATTTCTAGTCCGCCATTCAACGTGTCAATGCAAAGTTGGTGATGATAGACTGATGTGTCATGAACTCATCTCTAGTGTCAACTGTCCCTTCAAGCATAAGTGTCGTGTGCCATGGTAACATGCACAGGGAAAAATTGTTCTATCATTTGACTTAGGGCAGAGAAAAAGGGCACTATCATTTCAGCTTAGTAACTTTTTCCCTGTGACAAGTTTGTGAGATTGATAGTAAATATGACCAGTGAACAATAATCTTATGTATTAGGTGTATATATATATATATACAGTGCATCCCAAAAAGAACTATACACTTTTTAAATAGCTACCAATAGGAATATATATGATTATTGGGGAAAAAATTTATAAATATATAAAGCTCATATCCTCAACTATCAATATGATACAAAAAATTCCAAAAATAACGCATGCTTCAGTGAGTAATGCCCACTTTTGTATAGGACACAAAAATTACCCTGCGCAGGAATTCACTATTCATTTTGCACCTGGTTATGGAACGCCATGATAAGTCAAAATTAATGATGGAATCAATCGGCCAACAAAGACAAAAATAAATTGAAGTACAGGCAAAAATCAATGATATGAAAACAAAACAGTAAAATATTACATTTTTGCATAATATTGATTGTTTTTTTAACTCTTGGTTTATTTTTGACTCTGTTTGCTGATTTATTCCATCATTAATTTTGACTCCTTCATGGCGTTTCATAACCACGTGCAAAATGAATAGTGAATTCCTGCGCAGGGTAATTTTTGTGTCCTTTACAAAAGTGGGCATTACTCACTGAAGCATGCGTTTTTTTCAGAATTTTTGGTGTCATAATGATAGTTAAGGATATGAGCTTTATATAAATATAAACATTTTACCCAAGAATCTTATTACCTTTATTTGGTAGCCATTTCAAAAGTGTATAGTTCTTTTTGGGATGCACTGTATATATATATATATATATAATAAAAAGTTATGTCCAAAAGCACCTAAAAGTGGCATTTGTACTCTACATATGAATCAATATTCGACCTTTAGGGTCATTCACAACTAGTTCAATGCCAGTTTTGAATTCTGTGGGACATACAAGCTTTGGAATGTTTTTTTGTTTGTTTTGTTTTGTTTTCCCTACCCTGAAGTACATGAGTGGGGATTTAATGATCTAAACTAGATTTTGTGCGTTAATCCCTACTGGAAAATTTAGGATATAATGCACAAGTGTTTCAATATTTGTCACATGCCTGTACCTGTTTACAGTAATAACTCATTTGTACTATTTATTTAGGTTATAAAGGCATTAATAGGTGATGTGATCAAATGAATTCAGTAATTTGTCAGATGTGTTGATTTTGAGATATAGCCAGTTACAGTGTTCAAATCCCTTTGTATTTTGTTATTTTCAGCTGTACTAAATTGGCCATACCATTACAACAGTAACTCAAATAATTTTAGTTGGGTTTACAGCAAAATCCAGCTCTAAATATGCTTATTATAACTTAAGACAATGGAAAAAAATTAAATTTGAGGTAAACTTAAGGCTACAGGACCTTTTGACATAGGAGATTTGGTCGTTCGTCGTAACTTGCGAGTCCTAATCGGCTATAGTGAAATTTGTAAAGATTTTAAATCAGGTGTGATGCTGAATCCAAATATCCAGTTACAATTTTGTGGGTCTTGTGGTTCTTCAATTATGATGTAAAAAGAGTTGAAATGGACCATCTTCATAAAATGACACATAACTGAAAAACCACAATACATTAAGAAATTATTTAAAGTGTACAAAATGTACGACTTGTATTCCATGACCAAGAAAAGCATTCAGGGTTTATTTGTCATTAATCTCCTATTCTAAACCATGAAAATTATCTTTTTGTAGCTGCGCTACAAAGAAAGCATCCTGTACCCTTAAGGGAATCTCTTAACCATGATTAAGTTAAAGGAAGCACATAGTTTAAGGGACTCATGGCGAGTGTTTTATTACACAAGTGTTAATGGTGAAAATGGCCACAGGACAAAAGTTCCTTCTAAGTCAGCAATATTTAATTCTCCATTTTCAGTGCCACAAAAATCTTCTTAATGTGTGTAATTATGGAAGTTATATCTCACTATGATAAATGCTTTTTCCTGACCCCCCCCCCCCCCACTATACTTCATGATCAATTTTGCCAAAACTGGTTTATGTCATTAAGAGACAATGCCGACGAACTGTTCAATACAGTTAGAGGAAGGGTAGTAAACAAAATCCAGCAGTCATATCACATGTATCACATTTTTAAGTATAATAAATTGTTTCTTCCATTACAAAATATTTTTGCAAGCAGGTCTTTTTATTTGTTCACTAGTACCACATAAAATACTCCTGGCATTGCATGTCATCGTTAGATTTGCGATAGTATATTTAATTAGTTAATGCTAGAGTTCCATGTAATTATCTCCCAAAGAATTTAAAAGGTGGGTGATCCGTTCCACAGCATCATCCCCCACTTTACCGTATTGCATATATGGAGATTTTGGAACCACATGAATGCTAATATTTTCTCCATGATCCCTTTAGATATGAACAAAATATTATAGAGGGCTAGAGGATTAAAAAATTAATAAAAAAAATTTAAAGAAATCTTTTATATACATGCACATCTGACATTGCACCATTCTTGGTGTCCTCATACTCTGTGACTGAAGTACATGTATGAATACAGAGTTTCAAAGATGATGTTCAACTATGTGATTGTTTGGCAGAAGTGCATGACCACAGGAAAGATGCAATAGTATTATTATAAAGTCCTGATATTTGAAATCATATGCCAAGATAAGATTTTGAGACGAATGAAAGAGAGCAGGCACCAAAAGTCAATATATATATTTTGAAAACCTGCTCAAAGTGGCATTGTATTGTGTGCAGGTGCTAAAAATTGCTAAAAAATGTTTGATATTGCACAGAGTTTCAAAAACTTTCTCATAGATGCACCAAGTTTCTCTAAATTACATTAAGTTGTGCAAAGTTCCCTTAAGTTGTGCAAACTTTTCCAAAGTTTCCTGAAAATGTGCTAAGTTGCACAAAATTGCTGGAAATGGCGCAAAGTTGTACAAAATTGCCTGAAATGGTGCAAAGTTGCGCAAAATTGCCCGAAATGGCGCAAAATTGCACAAAAATGCCGGAAAATGGCGCGAAGTTGCGTAAAATTGCTGGACATGGCGCAAAGTTGCGCAAAATTGCCGGAAGTTGCGGAAAATTGTCAGAAATGGGCACAAAATTGCCGGAAGTTGCGGAAAAATTGCCAGAAATGGGCGCAAAATTGCCGGAAATTGGCGCAAGGTTGCGCAAAATTGCCGGAAGTTGCGGAAAATTGCCAGAAATGGGCGCAAAATTGCCGGAAATGGCGCAAAGTTGCCCAAGCAAATGCAAAGTTGCCTAAACTTGCATGTCAACTTTGCATAATGTTGCGCAATCTTTGTCAATTTTGTCAATTTAAGGCAACTTCTGTCAATTTCCATTGTGACATGGGGCCTATTTCCTGTAGACAGCAAGTTCAGCAACCGCGCCCACGCCCCGTTCTAGGAGCTACGTCAGCTCCATCACAGTAGCACAACCATGAAAATCTCCTACTCCAGCTGGCTGTCTTCCCTGCTGGCAGTGTATCACATTGCAAGCAAGGGTGGTGAGCTTGGAGGCAGACCTAGAGCTGTATAAAGGTTCTGCAAGGATCGCAGTCGAAGGTGAGTAATTTCTCTACAAGCAGTATTACATTTAGAATCATGAATTCACGTCATCCTTCCAAAATATGAGGCATTTATACAACATACAATAAGGTTGTATTTAAACAAGGGATTGTTCTTGGTCTCTAGAATTTTCTAATTGACCTACATGGTTCAGTTTCCTAGGAGGTGAAAAAGTGCTATAGAAATTATTCGTCCTGAAACCCTTCTTCTTTGGGTATATATAGTACTGGTTTGTAACTTATCTGGAACTAATATTAAAGTATCCACTCCAATAGTCAAATTTCATTACACAATCTTTTTTTCATTCAACTTTTTCTTCTTTACATGAACCTCGTACAAAGTCAAGAAGGATGGTGCCTGAATTAGCACGAGAAAACAATGTTAGTGATATAGTGCAATCGACAAAACTGGAATCACTTTTTTAAGTATAGGGCAAATATGAGAGGACCTTGGAAGATGCGTCACAGATTTGTGTTTGATGACAGTATATAGGAAAATGAAAGAAAGGAACAGCATGGCTGGAGAATAATATTGCACTACAAGTGTAATACTGATTTGTAAAATTTTGTGCTTATGGGAAGGAAGATGGCGCTCGCATAGAAGACACACGTATTCATTTTCACCTCAAAGAATTTGAATAATCAACTGAAATGAGGGATTCTAAAAAACAGAAAAGGCAGGACACTCAAAGGAAACTTCAAGGAAATCCCCAAAAGAAGCTTTTCAAGACGGATAAACCATCAACATCAAGTATGGCTATGAAAAAGGAGAGCAGCACTACCAGCGAATAGTCTCCTGCGGGATCTGAAGAGCGATGCAGCCGTTCCAATGGGGTCGAAAAGTCATGAGATTGAGAGTAACCCTCCAAACTGGCTTACTGACTTTGAAGAAAGAACAGAGAAGCGTCTCAACAAGTTCACACAGATTATAGTGAAGGTACCTGAATCGTTTCTCTTTCATGAAAAAGAATGTGCCGAGAAAGTGCAGAAGAGAAAGAACTGGAAAAATGTTATGAAAAAATTGATGACCTGGAGAACAGATTAAGGTCTTTGGGATTCCAGAAGGGGAATAGAAAGGTCTGGGCAGCAATAGTATGATCAGTTTCATGCATACCTTTCTCTCACAATTTGAGCCAGGGCTTCAGCTTGTGGATATAGAACTTGCCCATTGTACCCCCACCCGCCCTCCACCACAGCCAGTGAATGGGAAGGCGAAAGTGAGACCCATTCATGTTTTATTTGAGTCCTATCAAAAGAAGGAGGCAGTACAAAAGTCAACCATCAAGGAGTTCAAGGCAGGCAGACCAAAAGGGAAAAAGACCTATGTAGATGAAGATTTGAGCAAGCATTTCCGCATGCAGAGGAAGAAGCTATTCACTCACCTAAAGAGCTTGAGACAGTGTGGGAAAAGGCCTTTTTGTGTATCCAGCTCAAATAAAATACTACGAAGGAGAAAGATTGATCACCTTCAAACCAAAGGAGTGACCAGATTCATTAGCTCTATCAGTATCAGAAAAGATATGGAAAAACATATGGAAAAACAATTACATAGTCAGCTCCCTAGGAGAGCCTAAGGGGTGTTATGTAATCCACGGCGACGACGTGTCGGGGAAAGGCAATGAAGTTTAATGGCTAGACTAACAAACCAGAAGTAAACTATATTTTGTATTTTGAAATGTTGGAGCATTATACAAGACGTTTCTTCGAGTGAACACGATGAGACCCGTTAAGAGTCTAAACACTTAGAGTTGTTGAGAAATGTGAGAACCCGAAGTGTATGACTAGGTTGAGTTCGGTAAACTTTGTGCTGTCCAAACTGTTATCGCGTTAGTCCGATGGGCT
Organism: Echinometra lucunter; assembly: GCA_029962745.1. NCBI lineage: Eukaryota > Metazoa > Echinodermata > Echinoidea > Camarodonta > Echinometridae > Echinometra > Echinometra lucunter. Next base: position 25,670 of record JAPZVO010000725.1, read on the forward strand.
CGCATAATGGACAGATTATAATGAACAAGTAAACAAGCCTTTCGCAAATTCGTTTTTCCCACGATTTCCCATTTGCTGGCCTCTGTAAGATATAAGAATTAATATGTTTGATATGTTGTAGTACAGTGGAGAGGCTTATGGGGGCCCCCTTGGGGTTGTCATGTTTACTTGTGCCAGTGCTGTCAATTTGGGGTATCTTTACTTGTACATGTATTTATATGTATACATTATCTTGCCTTTAAAATAGTATTCATTATAGAAATAACATCATTGTTGTAGTTTGATGCTTTTGTTTTTGTTTTTTTTTATATTGGGGTAAATTTGAATCTAAAATGTTGTTTCAACTTCATCTCAGTTCTAAGTTATTTATACTTTGACCAAGGCTGTGATTGATTTTAAGTCTCTGGTCAATTCTATTCTTGGTGTCTTTACACTCTTTCATCGTTTTTCTATGTAATGATGTTCTGTTTTTTTTGTGACTAGATTAATCTATGTTTGGAATTACAAATACTTATTTGCTTGTATATGAATCAATGCACTGTATGTCAAGTATTTTCATTTGTTGGTTGCATAGCAAGGAATTTTTGCAGGGAAGAAAAGAACAACTAAAATTATGTTAATAAAACTGAGTTCTTTTAATTGTAGGGGATTGCAGAATTATTTCAAAAGAAGGAAAATTATCCACTACATGAAGAATATTGAAAGTGATATAATATGTTTACAGGGAACTCTTCTGATAAAAAGATGAACATTTTTGGAAGTCCCAGTGGGGCGAATCTGCCTGGTTTGCTAGTTTTTCTTCCAACAGTAGAGGGGTGCCATACTTATTAGAAACTAAATTTTAGTCAAGGTGATTTCTGCACTTTATGATCCCAATGGTAGATTCTTGATATTAAATTCTAAGTTAAATGAAGTACCAGTGACCCTTGTGGATATTTATGCCCCCAATAATGACGACTCTGATTTTTTACTGGAAGTGTTTGCTGAAATAGATAAATTTGATAATTCTTCTCTGATTATTGGTGGAGATTTTAATGAAGTAAATGAAATCAATTCTTATCGATGAATAGGATTTAGTTGATGTTTGGCGACACTATCATCCAAATTTAAGACAATATACAAGACATCAAAAAATGCCTCAAGTGTTATCTAGGTTGGATTTTATTCTAATTTCTGTTAATTTTTTGAATAATTTCGTTAAATCCAAAATTATTCCAGGAATTCAATCAGACCATTCAGTTGTCTTTATCCAGTTTAATGATAATCAACTGTTGAAAGGTAGGGATATTGGAAACTCAATTGTTCTTATTTACATCATGATACTGAATTCACTAAATTGATAAAAGATTAAATAAGAGAATATAAGAAATTCATAAAAATTCAGAATTTAATCCAAACACATTATTGGACTCCCTAAAATGTTCTATAACTGGGATAAGTATTGAATATTCTACTAGGAAGAAAAAGGAGAAAAAGAAAGAAAAAGTACAGCTTATGAATGACATAGACAAAATAAAAACACAATTAAGTAATGATACGCCTATCGATAACTCCCAATTGTTGAAACTTGAAAAATTGAAAGATAAATTGAATAAAATTTATGATTTTGAAACTAAAAGGATTAATAATAAGATCAAGGGTAAAATGGCTAGAGGAAGGAGAAAAATGTACAAAATATTTTTGTAATTTGGAAAATAGATCCTGGCAAAAGAAAACCATTACCGGACT
>JAPZVO010000726.1:0-27377 GCA_029962745.1 Echinometra lucunter
GGGGGGGGGGTAGAGGGGGGGGGGGTTGGCAAAAAGGCAATTCAACTTACCAAAGGTGCACACAGTATCAATCCTTGTGTAGGCTTCTCCTATATGCCAATACACGGTTTAGTGGGGGCGATTCTCTTGAACTTGAAAATTTCTAGGTCAATACAACCTTTAGGTATCATCTTCTTACAACCATATCTAAAATATAATTTCAGGTCCCCTTTGACAAGTTAAGAAGGAATAAACATTGCCCCCCTTGATTGGTGTACATGCATAGAGCATGCACAATACAACAGAGAATATATTGTTTTATACAATCTTAATATTCATCCAATTATACAGTGTTATGATATCCATTACCACTGCATAGTTGAATATGAGTTTTATATAGTTCATTCATTCACAGGGTGTTGCTAGAATTGAAATTAGAAACTAAATTACAGAAAAAACATTCAATAAAGACCCCCCCCCCCCCATACAAATCCCATATGTAATAACATACTAGGAAGAGAGAGAGAGAGAGAGAATGAAGGGGGAGAACACAGAGAGAGAGAGAGAAGAGAGAGAGAGAGAGAGGGGGGGGGTAGGGTAGAGGGGGGGGGGGGTTGGCAAAAAGGCAATTCAACTTACCAAAGGTGCACACAGTATCAATCCTTGTGTAGGCTTCTTCTATATGCCAATACACGGTTTAGGTCGCACGCCTGTAAATATTTCCCCATAGGCCCCTGTGTTAAAAATGGAATTTGATAAATTCATGAAAAAAAGTGTTATAATGACACCATTGAAACTTTTGTCTGTAAGAGTTCATACATCATACATTATCTTAATTGCTGAAAATATGAAGGGGGGTTTCAGCATTTTTTTGCAGTAGAGGGGCTGAATCTCAGACTAACAAAAACTTAGTCAAGCTCAGTAGTTGTAAGGCTTTTGCCACACTAATATAGTCCCCTTAGAATCCACCAGGGACCAACTGCTGCTCTCTCATGGGACTGATCTAAACCAGTAATTATCCCTCTCTATGCCATATGAAACACAGTGTTCAACTATGTATCTCTGATTTTATATGAATATTTTTTCAACTATGATGTCATCTTTGGTACGGGTTGGAGGCATCTCTGAAAATGACCAGAAGCTATTTACAGGCGTGCGGCCTTCAGTGGGGGCGATTCTCTTGAAACTTGAAAATTTCTAGGTCAATACAACCTTTAGGTATCATCTTCTTACAACCATATCTAAAATATAATTTCAGGTCCCCTTTGAACAAGTTAAGAAGGAATAACATTGCCCCCCCCCCCTTGATTGGTGTACATGCATAGAGCATGCACAATACAACAGAGAATATATTGTTTCATACATCTTAATATTCATCCAATTATACAGTGTTATGATATCCATTACCACTGCATAGTTGAATATGAGTTTTATATTAGTTCATTCATTCACAGGTGTTGCCTTAGAATTGAAATTAGAAACTAAATTACAGAAAAAACATTCAATAAAAGAACCCCCCCCCCCCCCATACAAATCCAATATGTAATAACATACTAGGAAGAGAGAGAGATGAGAAGAATTGAGAGGGGGAATAGAAAGCAAGGAGAGAGCAAAGTAGATAGGAGAGGGGGGGGGGGTAGAGGGGGGGGTGGCAAAAAGGCAAATTCAACTTACCAAGGTGCACACAGTATCAATCCTTGTGTAGGCTTCCCTATATGCCAATACACGGTTTAGGGTCGCACGCCTGTAAATATTTCCCAATAGGCCCCTGTGTTAAAAATGGAATTTGATAAATTCATGAAAAAAAAGGGTTTAAATAGACACCATTGAAACTTTTGTCTGTAAGAGTTCATACATTATTCTTTAATTGCTGAAAATATGAAGGGGGGTTTTCAGCATTTTTTTGCAGTAGCGGGGCTGAAATCTCAGACTAACAAAAACTTAGTCAAAGCTCCAGTAGTGTAAGGCTTTTTGCCACACTAATATAGTCCCCTTAGAATCCACCTGGGACCAACTGCTGCTCTCTCATGGGACTGATCTAAACCAGTAATTATCCCTCTCAGTCTCTATGCACATATGAAACACAGTGTTCAACTATGTATCTCTGATTTTATATGAATATTTTTTCAACTATGATGTCATCTTTGGTACGGGTTGGAGGAAATCTCTGAAATGACCGGAGCTATTTACAGGCGTGCGGCCTCAAACGCAGGCGAAACCGTTCCAAAGACCCCCGTTTTCACAAACATGTAGTTCTGAAACCAAACCCGTTCCAAAGACTCTCCTTTTCACCCCGGGGGGGGGCACTCGGTTTATAATGTGTGGTGGGTATGTGCCGCGGAGAAGACCCCCATTTTTTAACAGTTTCCGGCCGCATTGATCCGCTACAATGAGCTGCATTTTGGTGAAAAGCGGCCCGCAGAGCGCTGTCCGACCATCGCCTCTGTGCGAGGCGCACCCGGCGCCGGTGCCGCCGGGCTAGCTGCATGCCCGTTCCATAGGGATACATACGCAACTCACACGCAGGGCGAAACCGTTCCAAAGACCCCCGTTTTCACAAACATGTAGTTCCGAAGCCCGTTCCGAAGACCCTCCTTTTCACCCCGGGGTGGGGGGGGGGGGCACTCAAGTATATATGTGTGGTGGGTATGAGCCACGGAGAAGACCCCCATTTTACACTCAAATTTCCGTTCCAACGCATAGCATATTTATCTTTTTGAGAATAGAACAAAGAAAGCCGTTCCAAGCATAGCTTTCTCTTCTTATCAGCAAAAAGAAGAAAGAAATCCGTTCCAAGCTTCGCATATTTTTCGTTACGCCGTTCCGGCCGCATTGATCCGCTACAATGAGCTGCATTTTGGTGTGAAAAGCGGCCCGCAGAGCGCTGTACGACCATCGCCCTCTGCCGCCGGAGCGCACCCGGCGCCCGTGCCGCCGGCTAGCTGCATGCACGTATGCCCGTTCCATAGGGATGCATACGCACTCACACGCAGGCGAACCGTTCTGAAGACCCCCGTTTTCACAAACATTGTAGTTCCGAGCCCGTTCCGAAGACCCTCCTTTTTCACCAATAAGCCCGTTCCAAAGCCCCCCGTTTTTTTGTCTCGCCCGCGGCACATACCTACCCTACCAACTTTTTAGGGTCGAGTACCCCCCGCACCCCCCCGCCCCCCCCCCCCCCCCCCGCCCCCCCCACCCCTCTGGGCCAATATCTTTCAAACCACAACACCGTAAATAAATGCCTATATCTCTATATCTCTATGGCTATATCTTTCAACCACACTGTAGCTCGATTAGCTCTTAGAGATATAATATATATATTATCTCTGCCCTCTAATCATCTATAATTCTAGATATAACCTATATACCTAAATACTATAGTCTTCAAAACCACACCGTAACTCTTATTCTCGTCGTAAAATCAGCCCAGCGGTGCCAACATGAATGAACTCTGCTCACCATCTCCCTGGTACCAACTCTCGATCTTGTTCGAATGTTCAGGATAGTCCTACGCAAGGCATTTTTAATAGTCTTTGGCAGCTTACAATCATATTAACCACTTTCAAATCAACTGTTCGAATTGGATTTTAAATCAATAATAGACAATTAACGATTTTAAATAAAAATTGAAGATTTTTTGCATGGTAAATGTGTTAGATTGTAAAGATATTACAGATATTTTAATAGTTATGGCTTTGAAAGGAGACTATTGTTTTACGATCGGTGCAAATTTACGTAATAACCTAATCTTTGATTGGCATGAGTGGGGAACCAATCACGACCTTGCAATCTTTGACCACCATGAAGTGGGGAGGAAATAAAAGTTTCCCCCCCCTGAATTTTCGGGAACAGGAAAGCAATAAAACCTCCAAGTGTACTGGACGCGCTGTTCTCAGGCTGTGTGTCTGTACGTGCACTTTATTTGTGTACATACATGGTGTTGCTGATGCGTGAGCTCACGGATCATAGAGAACAGTCCAGGCAGTGGACTACTCGTTCCACTGATCACTGCCATAAATGCACATTGTTTAGTCTATTTTTCAAACCCTGCTTGGCAGACAAGCAGCGCACGAGGCCTTGCCCAAAGGCTAAAACAGTGGATGCTTTGCATCCACTGTTCGTAGTCTCGCCGCATCAGACGATTCGGCCTAAATAATTATATATAATATATGCTTGTTTGCCGAAAAACAGGGAAAAAATAGGGTCGGTCGGTCGGTCTTTTTTTTTTCTCCCCAACATGCTGGCGCAGTACTCGGGCATCCCATGTACTGTGGTCTCAGTGCATGCGGCGGGTACTCCTCGCATATATCATAGATCCATACCGTGCACTCGAACGATACACGTAAAATGGGGATTGAGGGTTGGCCAGACACTCGAGTCCTCTGCTCACAATATGTTTGATGATAATATTGACGATGTTCTACCGCACCATTCGCCAATACAAAAAAAAAAGTAGGCAAAACAATTAGGGTCGGTCGGCACATTTTTTTCCCCCCTTTTTTTGGGGGGGGGGGGTCAAATTTTGATTAAAAAAAAAAGTCGGCAGGTTTTACTAGGGTCGGTCGGGTTACGGCAAACAAACTTTTTTCTTTAACAGCATAGACAATAGCTGCATCCTCCGCCTTGATTATAGTCGAGAGTCCTACATCGGCAGGCATGATAAGTCAAAAAAAAAAAAAAAAAAAATGGTTGAGACGATACTGGCGTAGATGCGGCAGACTCATTAATATTCATAAACTTGGAAATCTCGTTCGACCGATGACGTACTGCTTATTAATATTAACGCTTGGAAATCGCGGGCGCGCGTTACAAGCCCAACGCACGTACGGGGTATGTACACGTTATACAAATTGCATTGTCACTTCTCCATTTAGTAGTATTATCATGTGCATTATAACTGGCGTAAATCCTGCATCTTTGGCACAAATCCGACAGTTTTTTATGATCATAACCAGAATAATGACAATGAACCAAATCAAAGTATTAGTTTGTCCAAAATTGATTGCAAAGAGAGCATTGAACTAGTAAACAGAAATTATTCATGAAAATAATTCAACAACTTCATATCTTTTACCTTGTTAATTTGTATCATTCATGATCAGTGTTTTTCTTTATACTGCTTCATTCTTTGTCTTCTGTTTCTATGATTCTGGCCTCTACCCCTCTCTTTCCTCCAACATGTCCAAGTTTCTCTTTTTTGTCACTCTCGCTCTCTTCTCCTCTCTCTCTCTCTCTCTCTTTCTGACATCACCATCTTATCTATCCCCACCTATTTTTCATCACGAATTACCTTTCTCTTTTGGTTTTCTCTCTTCATGCTGCCACTAAAGTCTTCCTCTTTTCATTTGTCCTTTGTTTTATTTTGTCCCTTTATTATCATCTACTTTTCTATTTCTTTCTTTCTCTCTCTCTCTCCTCTCTCTTTTCTGTTTTCTCTTTTCGGTGCTTGTTAAAGTTGAAAAAACAAGTGTTGCAGACGATAGCGCACAATGCACGCAAGATAAATTACGCCTATGCACGAACCCGTGCACGAAGCGAATTGGTTTTAAATTACATAAGGGACACTTCTTTTGTTACGAACTCATATAAAATCTTTAATTGTTAACGATAGAAGACTGGGTGTGTCAGAGATAAGGGTGGTCCTTACAGACTTAATGTAATTTTCAGATACCCGATTAAAGAATCAGTGCGAAGACAGGTTCTGACACGTGGGGATGATTAAACCGTTCACGAGAAATCGAGGATCAATTTCGTATAAAGATACACACGCGCGCCACACGCACAAATCATACACACGCACACACATGCACCCGAATGCGCAGACATAATAGAAGATTATACGCACCGTGACAAACGAATATAGAATATGGACTGACACCATTATTGCATGTTTGCATCACGCTATTTTATTTTTTTTTTTAATTTTAATTTTGTTGTTACACCACTTCAGAAAAACTGTGACAGCGCCGAAATTGCCCAAAATTAATATAAATAACTACGTAAATCAGGGTAATGATCGATATAGTTATGATAGTAATCGTCATTTCAGTCACATTAACGATGATGATGATGATGATGATGATAACTATTATTATTATCATAAGCATAATAATAATAATGAATTATCAATTATTATTGTTGTTATTATAATGATAATAATCATTATTATTATCATTTTTGCTGTTTCTATCATTTCTAAACATGTTAATTCAGTTTAATTGTAAGCAAACATCCTTTCCTAAAACCGGGGGGCGATTATACATGTCATCCCCTCCCCCCCCCCCCCACCTTATGAGATGGGGGGATGCATACCCCTAATACCCCCGTTGTCTACGCCCCTGTTTAAGATAATATTAGCGAGCTATTATCTTATTGAGATAAGATAAAAGATAATAAAAAAGTTAAGACAATTTTCAGAAAGATTTCCTTTACTAGTTCAGTGCTGTCGTTGCAATCAGGTTGGTCAAACTAAACACTTTGATTTGAGTTCTTGTCCTATTTAGGTTTTTTTCATAAAATCTGCCGGATTTGCGCCAAAGATGCTGGATTTACGGTAGTTCTATGTACACCGACATAAAGGGAGAAATTAAAATGCAAGTTGTGAAATATTTTTCATGAATAATTTCTGTTTTACTAGTTCAGTGCTCTCTTTAGCAATCAAGGGTTGGACAAACTAACATTTCATTTGGGTTCATCGTCGTTATTTTGGTTTTTTTCATAAATCTGCCGGATTTGCGCCAAAGATTGCGGATTACGCTAGTTTCTATGTACATTGACATGAAGGGAGAAATTAAATGCAAGTTCTGAATTATTTTTCATGATAGATTTCTGTTTTACTAGTTCACTGGCTGTCTTTGGGCAATCAAGTTGGACAAACTAACACTTTGATTTGGGTTCATTGTCATTATTTTGGTTATTTTCATAAAACTCTGCCGGATTTGCGCCAAAGATGCAGGATTACGCCTGTTATCTAAACTGCACAAAAGTCATGATAATACTAGTAAATGGAGAAGTGGACAATGCCAATTTATATAACGTGTACTGTACATCGTTGTTACTCGCGCGCCCGCGATTTCCAGGCGTTGATATTAATGAGCATGACGTCATCGGCCGAAACGAGATTTCGAAGCTCATGAATATTAATGACCTGCCTAACCTACGCCAATATAGTCTCAACCAGAAAAAAAAAACAGAGGTAAGAAGAAACTGGAAAATACGGTGTCTCTGAACTTCAATTTTTTTTTTAGCGGGGCGTACATAATGGAACTCTTTCCTTTATTTTTTTTTCAAGTTTGCTAATATCTGATTCAGGGTTTCTTCAACTCTTGATATTCCAAAAATTTGGGGATTCAGAGTTGAAAATGGAATTTAAACAATTATTTTCCTCTCATGTGTGATTTTCTACCAAGCTCCAACGCCTGGGAATATACACAACAGATATTAGGCTTTTCTACCGCGATGGCTACTATGGAGTACAAGCTTATCTCATAAACTTGTACATGTATAAGTGGATTTTCCCCAAACTTGAATGACTCAAGCAAGATTGCAATTTATTTTTCATATTGTTATTGTTATAAACTGATATCGGCTTTAAAGCCAATTCTTATTTTGATCAAAACCACAAGTGCGTTCTGATGAAATACTTTTGTAACCCGGTTATGTAACTTATATTCAAGGTGTCAAAGTTAGTTTGTTGTGCTGAATATTCACCTCTCTTATACAATCTTTTCGGACCTTAACAGGCCATGACACTCTGTATAAGCATTGATTTTAACTTGCAATGGATATACTAATGCAACAAAAGTGTTATAGATCGTTTTAGCATATCCATTTCGACCATTTGGTACCCCAGAAATGAACATTATTTATTTGATTTTAAGTTAGACGAAATTTTGTTATTACAAGATAGTGCATCTTTGCACCTACTTGTTGTCAAACTTCGACGTTCAAGGTTTAGAAAGAAACGAAAATGTATCGGTTCCTTTAGCTTGAATCTAACCGCTAAATGGTGGAACTTTGAACCCCAAAAGGACCTTTAAAACATAATAGAAGGGTGTATTTGAAGCTCTCCATTATCATTTTGGGGCTTTGGAAAGAAAGCCAAAGTGGAAACCTCGATACAATTCAGAAAATATTTCAGGTTTTTGAACTGAAATTGTGAAAACTTTCCCATATCAACATATCTATTTTAGGTCTTTGAAGAAACATCTGTATATGTCTTGAAATATACTTCGTAATGTAAATACTAATGGAACAAAGTGTTATCGTTCGTTTTGGCTTATGCCGAAAGGATGCGTGCGCGGAGCGGGATGGGAGCGGGGAGGGAACGGGGATGGCCGCATCCTTTCGAGAGAAGCCCCCCCCCCCCCCCCCCCCGGTTTCCTCGAAAGGGTGGGTTGCGTGTGGGGGGTGAAATTAACGCACCCATTTTTGGAAACCAGGGGGGGGGGGGCTTGTCTCGAAAGGGGTGTGTTAAGTAGTCTGATGTACCAGCCGTTTTTTTTGTTAATGTAAGTAAAAATTTTTTAAAAAGTGAGAAAGGAGACAGGCGGTTGGCTATCACCTGATTCGGGGGGGGGGGTGTCCAACGATCACCAAAATATATATGAGCAAGGGAAAGAATTCCCCTTTTCTGCCTGCTAGAATATTATGGTGGGGATGCAAAAAATGGGAGAAATGTATGCCCACCCCCCCCCAAAAAAAAAAGAAGGACAAAAAAAGGGAATAGGCATTTTGTTCATGAGTGTTCTTACACTCAAGAACGCAGAAGCAATCTTATGCAACCGCACACACACATACGCACACTCATACACTTGCAAATATCTTCCTTCAGTTTCTTACTGTCGCAAATTAAAGATGTACATGAGGCTGATTTCGTAATGGAATGCCCATTTCCAAAGGACAGATGAGGCAGAATAGACCAATTTCACCTCCGGTTTATGTATTTGGCCCTCTATCGGCGACGCCATTGCTGCGGTGGCAAGCGCGCTGACCGCGATTGGCTCTGTGTACAAAATGAATGTAAGACATGAGATATGCCCTGATGTTGTTCCATTTACTTTATTCTAGATCAGTAAAATAAAGCATGGATACATGGGTAGATGAGGCAAGACAATGATCATATCTGAAGGATGAAGGTATGATGTATTTTTGTACTTTCGATGGTTTTTCAACTTAGTTTTGTCAGTAAAAGTTCGATTGCAGCATAGAAGCCGTAGTAAACGGGAGCTCTAAATCTTACCCTGTTTACAAAGTCATGTTTTCACTCATTGAATTTTACGCCAAAGTACATAATGATAATGTTTCTTGACTTCAAAGTCCTTTCTGTTGATGTTTTTACCCACTGGCGACGAATTCCTTCACATTGCTTACGGAAACCTGTGTAGGGAGTACGGCTTCTCACACAAACAGGCTTCATGAGTCAAAAGCGAGTGAATTTCGCACTCAGTTAGCTTCCAATTTTTAAACTTTCTCTAATTCTTGTGCACTTGAGCACCGCACAGCTGCGACCTGAACTTCCCTGATAATTTCCCATTGCAAATATTAAAATAAATCTGCATATACTGGTCAAAATAGACAAAAAATCGAACGAATGTACATAACGCGCTATGGACTGGTGTACTATAAAAGTTGGAGCGCCCACCGCAGTATGTCGAACTGTGTCGAACAAGGGTGGATTTATAGAGAGAGTGGCGTCACGCGCATGTACCGGCATGTACAAGCTATGGGGCGCGCGGTCAAAGGTCAAACAAGGGGATCAAAATAGTTCCCTCCCAGTCTGTTGCGTCGTCTGCTACCTACAGAACGAAAGTGCCTTGCTGCCAGCTTGCAAGACGATATTTGATTGTATCCACTTTTTACTGACAGTATGTATAAAGCTTCCCGAATGAAGGAAAAGCAGCATAAAATCTCAATGTTTGATTCCGGTGAAAAAAAGTCTTCTGTTTTGAGCCAGAATGGCATTTACTAATCATTCCCCTGCAGCGCTGTTCGTTACCATTATTGTTTTAAAATTATTTTATTCAAACATAATTCCGAATTTTGTAAGCATACACTATACTGCTATGCTCAATCTATTTCCTTATGTGTGTGATCATCCTCTCTCTCTCTCTCTCAATTTTCTTTTTGATAAGGATTAATATAAACTCATTTGATAATCATTTTGAGCAAACTTTATTCTTGCAGACGGCAGTTCATCCCGGGGCTCGAATTTGGTTCCGACGGGGGTGTGTCGCTGAAGCCTTCATAACCGTACCCATGTTTAATGGTCATTTTGGCAGAGAAGGGCACCCATTATTAGGGATTATGCACCTCGGATGTATAGGCCTACTCTAAAGAATAAAATTACTCATTTTTTAACAAGTGAGGGGCATGTTAAGGGATTTCCGACTCTCGGATGTGTACTCTAAACAATAGAATTGCTGATTTTAAAAAAGTGAGGAGCATGTTTAGGGATTTTCTGACTCGAAACTATACCCCATGTTTAGGGATTTCTTCCAAAAAAGCGACTCATCTCAGCGACACACCCCTGTATACCATATTAGGCCCGTGCCCCCCCCCCCCCCCCCGGCCAGTCCATTTCCTCAATATTGGGTGTCAATTGGTTAAATCTTATATCATGAAGTAATGCTGAAATCAGTTCACTCTACCATCACTCAACAATCTTTATTTCTTCTCTATAGCATATCTTCTATAACCACTCTTCTCTTTTGTTGTCTGCATTCGTTGATTATAAGAAATTCATTTTAAAAGATTTTATTAGCTTTGTTCCTCTTTCTCACTCTCTGTCATTCAACTAAATAAAACTCTCCACGTGTTTGCCATTTCTCTCTTTCTTTATATCTATCACTACGTCTAACTGTCTTCAAATCATCCCTTTTCTCTCTCTCGCATTCTGTCAATTCCCGATTTTCTGGCCATAAATCATCGTGTGCCCGGGAGAAGGACGTGAGCGCGCGCGCACACGTAAAATACGTTTTCGAGAAAAACGCATTTGAAGTTGGACATCTACTTTGAGCATTTATTGATCTAATCTGCCTTGGTCTTTTTCATTGATATCTTAGACAAAGCAAGATTTATACTTCAATGATGATATACTTTCATTTCGTTCTCTGCAGTGAAGGGGTTTTTGAATCATGTATCACTTTACCCCTCGCGTCCTTCTGCCGGGAACAAAAATGCGAAAATGCATGTATCGATTTCCCAGGAGAAGGACGCGAACGCGTTCACGTCGTTCTGCCGGGCCGGGCAAGAGAATGCCTGATACGCGCATTGTTTTGCCCGGGAAAAGGACGCGTAAGGCCTGCTTATGTACACAGTTGAATGTGGATTTGTGTATTATATGCGTTAATGTCTAGCACATTTCTCGTCTTGCTGCAGTATTTTCTTTCACTATTTTGAATCTTAAAAAATGCATTAGCCATGTGCACAATTAATCATGCAGGAAACAATCTTCTAATTAATCGGGAGGCCTGTTATAGACCTAACTAGCACTGTACCATATAGAGCCTAATGTATTAAACATCTGTAACATAATTATTTTGATGTACTAATAGTTGAGAAATTTTATTCCCGTCCATAAGCAGTGATCCCAAAACCTTTTCTCATCTCTAATACCATCGTCACATGTCATAAATCATCAAATCATTATCAATACTGATCAATACTTTCACTATCTTTATCACCAGGGATGGCACTGGGGTATTTTGGTGGGGGGGGGGGGGGGGGGCAGATAACTCAGGTGAGTTTATTTTAATTGATAAATGAATAGGGTACAATAGCTGCATGACCCAGCCTTTCCCCATTCTACTATTTTATTCCTATTTCTTTCTTCTTTTTCTCCTCTTTCTTTCAAGATCAGCAGAACCCTCCCCCCCCCCCCCTGCTGCTCCATGCCTGATTATCACTGTAATTAATTCTAGTATTATCATTACCCTTATCACTAGAATTACTCTCATCACCATAAACATCAACATCATGTTGATCACTATCTGCATTAGAATCATTACCATCACTGAAATCATCACCATCACTACAGTATCAGCCAGTGGCAGCAATTCCATGTAACAAGCGGGGGGGGGGGGGGGGGGGGGGGGGGGGGGGGGACATGGAAGTCCTCCGCCTAAAAAAACTGTTTTGAGGAATGAGAGGATGATCATTATCATGTAAGCAAGCAAGCTAAAAAAATTACTAAAAAAATGATGAAAGAAGCATGATTTGGAATTGTAATGCATTCTAGGCCTATGAAATATTTGTCACCTGACTCAAAATGAAAAATAATATAGTAAGCTTTAAAAATCGAGGGGGGACAATGCCCCCTCCCAGAAAAAAAAGAATCCCCCTCCCCGATTGCCGCCTATGGTATCAGCATCACAATCATTACCATCCGAGTAGGCTTTGTCATCATCACTATCAAATTATCATTATCACAGTCAACTATTTGATTACTTATATCATCAAATAAATACATTTAGAGTAGTGAAAAAGAACAAATTATGGGTCACAATATTTATTAATGACATTCAGTTGTCTGTACATTTGAAATGTGATCAAACCATACATACATACATGTGAATTCATTGGCTGCACAGTCCAGACTACAACCATTCAATTAAATGAAATCAATTTCAAGTTTACACTGATACATCATTGGATTTGCATGATTTAGAACAACAGACATTGAAAATGAAACAACTTGTTTGATTCAAGATAATTCAGACATCAAGTGAACCTGTGAGTAAAATGTCCTCCAGTATTAAGAAACTTTTATGATATGGATGGCTTTCTCTTACCTGGCTTTGCTACAAACATCATTGTTCATACATTCAAATATCTTACAATCTGATGAATTAAAAAGAACTATAATTACTTTCCAAACTCAGCACATCAATTACATTCAGATCGTGGAGGCTCAATGAAATATCCTAGATGATTTAGATGTCTAACTTAAAAAGTGAAACTTGCAAGAAATCTACAACCAAATACATGTACTTCAATACAATATTCAATGTTTGGACAATACAGTTGATAAAAAAGGGTAATAACAGTCACTGGTAGATCTTCACATTGTGGGACAGCTTACAATCATTTCAAAGAGCTATGGTTTACTTCATTTTCATAGCATTATTTTTATGCATATAGTTCAAGGATACTAGCATGATCAAAACATTATCAAACGATATCCCTAATTTGAAATTAGACCTTGTTTGCATCTAGCTTTGATCAGCCTCCAACTTACATTTTGATGAGGTACCATTTTTGGACTACCTCTTGACGTAGTCTCGCGCTGGCCTATTTTTGGTATAAATACAAGCCCACCCAAATGCGGTACCCAATTCATCACAAGAGACACTATACTATGATTTCACATCTGTAAACGATCACCAGTTATGCTTAACAATATAACATAGTAGAATGGTGATCATCAATCTTGTGGGCCATACAAAAGACTTCATTGTTTTCATTTAGGCCGGCCCGAAATGAACAAAATTACAGCTTCGAGTACCGCAGTTTGGACCGGCCTTGGGGAGGGGGGGGGTAAACAACACCTTGGGATTATGACCCTTTAAGACAGTGAGTGTGACGGGTGGGACTGAATATATCAAAATCAGCCTATATACATACATGTATAAGAAGTAATACAGTAAGGAAATAATCAAGCCTGAACTGCATGTATAAAATGCAACCTTTATGCAGCCACATCTGTTCTAATGCTAAATTCCACTTGGAAAGAAGATCAATGCATCTGGAGCTTCCCCAGCTTCAAAATCTGATATCTCACTTCACAGGATTGGAATTCTCCTCTCCTAGCTGACGGTTGGAAATCTTGCTTGGAGTACCACAAGGTATATTGGCTGATTAAAATGTGAAGAAAAAGTACAATTTAATTTGAGTACAAATATGTTTATGATTAATTTGTCAAGTACCCATTTAAACTTTTCTGGCATAAAAATTTAGCAAATATTATAACAATTTACATAAGAACGCTACAAACACAGTTTCACTCTAGCAGGTAACTTGCTCAGTTCAAAGCATGCAAAAAATGGCACATGACACTGTTTCTAGGACAGATTATACTGTGAAAAATACCAAGAATATATATTGAAAAAAAAAATGATACGTGTTAAACAGAATTTCAGTGTTGTCCACTAAATTTCAGCAAATTTCATGTAACCTCCTTCCCAGGAAATTACATTGAAGAGACCAACATTAGTTGGCAGAGCTGCACAAATGTAGCAAACAATTAGAGCACAAAATACCTACAACAGGCTCATGCACTCTTGCAGAAATAGTGTATTCCTTCATTTTCATTTATTCACTCTCTGTTATTCAATGTACCATGACTACCGTCCCTTTGTTTTTATTTTCTTTTAAATGCCAAAAAAGACATTAGTGACAAGAACTCACCATGTGGATCACTTCCATAAATCTATCGGTTCTCCTGTGTCCTCGTTCTCCTGGAAGGGGTTCAAATTTGGCTCACTTCACAGCTGATCAGCCCTACAAAATAAATGTGACAATTCACCTTGCATTAGAATGAGATATGTCAATCATGTTTGCAAAGCATTATTGACCTCATTTTCATTATCTCACCTAAAGCCTGTGACCAGTAAACATCCCACAGAAAAAGATTAGGATTTAGAGACAACATAGTACTCATTGTGTAACTGCACACAACAAATCAACAACATCACCTCTTTGCAAAACTCTCATAAATGTAAATGTATAGTCAACTCTGCCAAAGTCAAATTTGCATTTACCAGTTGTTGAAAATGCATGCAAGTCAATATACCATACCAACTCAGATTCATTTCCATTCCTGTTTGGTTTTCACCCTTCATAAATAAAAGTTTTTCTAGGTTCAATATCTTTCTTCAGACCCCATAGACTAAGGCAGACTTGTCTGTAAAGTACATGTATTTAACATGCTTAAAAACTCTCATATCTACCTTTTCGTGAACAACAGTCAACTTCTCATCTACAACAGTATCAGGTCTGAGACATCTTCATGGAGGAAAGGTTTGGCTGTGCTGTTGCTGGAAATTTTAAAAAAAAATGACCAAAAAAAAAAAAGTTTTGAACATCCTGAACATAAACACGATTTTACAAAAACAGACAAACATGAATGTTTACTACAGCAACAAAAAGGATAGTACACCAAAGGAAAGGAGAAGTGAGATGAAATGGGGGGGGGGGGGGGGGGGAGGGGTTGTGTTTTTTGTAATTATTTGTTACAAACAGTACTAACTGTATAATAATAGTAATAATAATAATAATAATAATAATCCGATCTTGCATAGCGCATATCACATCATCATCTAACGTCTCTATGCACTTCCAAAGGACTTGGGGATATTACTCCCTGGCTTTATGTACATCTTTTCTATGTACTCTGGAATTTTTTTTAATTGACTGGAAGAACATAAATGTAGGTTTGCAATGAAGTGAATTAGACTTATCGGTACGTTCAAAAGCTTGTCATGCTTTTTATGTTGGCTTGTAATTGTTTGCCTATCTGATATGCTATCCTCTGTTACATTACAACTGTTTGCCAATGGAAATTCCCCCTTATAAATTATTTATTTATTTATACATTTTAATTTGAAAATGGGTTATTTCTATTTTCAATAAAAATATATTTCTGTGTAAATCCAAAATGATATCATTGCCAATTAACTCATTTATATTTCTTACTTTCTTTGTTTTGGATGATGCTACTGTAGCCATCCACCATTTTGCCTCCTTTTGGTCTTCATGTAGAGCTTTGATCCTGCTTCCACAGCCATAGGCTCCACAGGAAGAAGACGTAGTGTAATACTAAGGTAGTGGATCTCCTTGGTGTGTTCCCAATGTACTATACCACAAGGTCTTGTTACAGATCCATTTGTATTGATGACAATGGTTTACCCTAATAAATTAAAAGCAAAAACACAACAGATCAGTTATTTATCTGATTTGAAAAAAAAAAGGCAACTTCCCAATAATTGATTGCTATAACCAGTGTAATCTCAATTCTAACAAGTCATTTATCCAGGTTTCCTCATTTTCAAAATGCCTAGCCCTAAGACTAGTAAAAGCGAAAAGAAAAAATGTTAAAATTGTTACCAAGTGTTGAGCAATAGTGACACTGTCATGGCTGGTCTGTGTGGATTTATAGAAGCAGACCTCCAACAAATGCAGCAAACGGCATGACCACTTATTCAGTGACTTACATATAACATATGGATGGCCATGCCCAGCCATGGCATGGCATTTAGTGGCACTAAATTATTAAAACCAAACTAAGACTGAGTAGAAAATTAAAATAAGAGGTAGGTCTATCTGTTAACAACAATAACAAGTTAATTAGTAGGTATGCAGCGCAGTTAGACATGGTTGGTAAGTTGCTGTAGCCTATGTAGCTACATATAGGGCCAAAAGTTGTTTGACTGTAGTGAATATGCACTGTTGCAGCACTCCAGCAGTCAAAACTGACAAGCCTAGTAAAATTTTATAGCACAATTTAACTGTTAATTTTCTTAAAAATTTGCTGATTCATGTGATCTCAACTCTTAATATGCCACCATTTTGGGGGATTCGGAGTTAAAATGAAATTTTGAGTAATCATTTTCCTCTCATGTATGATTTTCTCCCAAGCCAAAACGCCAGTCAATACATAACAAACGCTAATTGAAGCTTATCTCACTCAGATAAGCTTGTTGTACATGTAACTCTATGTAGGCATAGCTTATTGACTTTACTAACACAAAACTATACGAGTGGGACATACGCTACGCAAAATAAGAGAAGTAATCTAAATCTCAATGATTTTTTTTCTTATAAAGAGGGATAAACAAATAGAATTTATCATTCAAGGATGGAATATCATTTTTGTCAAGTGACATCCATATCATTCACAATCTGTCTTTCGAAATTTCAAACTTACCGTAACAGCAACAATCCGTAGCTGTAATGTAGCAGACGGTATACGAGGCCTACACGTCCTTTTGCCGGGAAGAAGTTTGGAATGCCTGTGCCCGCGTCGTTTTCTTACTGGCTTATTACGTCATAATGACGTCGATTTGAGGTTTAAGAGGTCCCCCTCCCCAAATCAAAAGAAAGTTTAGACAATTCTCTTCAATTCTATGAGAAAATCAGGAAAATGAAAATTTGACCGAAAATTGGTGTTCACGTCCTTTTCCCGGGCACACGACGAAATGTCCCCCTCCCCAATCCTGCATATGCGTTGAAAGACACACCCCTCTCCACAAAGCATTCTTGAAGTATAACAGACTTAAACTAGCAGGGTTTTTTGTACATAATATGAAAGAATCATTTATTCTAGTGAAATTATTAAAATGCTAAATCTGATTCCATGTCTCTAATCAAATGCATGTTAATTCTATTAACACCCCCTCCCAAATAATAATAAAGGGGGAAGGGAAACTCTTCAACCTTTGCATTAGGGCAGAAATTCCAAGGGGGCATGTCCTCACAATCATGTACCCACAGTTTGGAAGGTGGAGGCATTTTATCAAACGTAGCTTCCTCCCCCGCCCATTTTTTTTTGGGGGGGGGGATTTTTAATATTTTTTTTTCAGTGAAGTTTCAGATACAAGGAGAAACCTATTGGAATTTCTTATGCTTCCCCTCACCTTTCAAGACAGATTTCCATCCATGAGTGCAGTACGTAGTTTTGGCAACGTTTATGAAAATCAGCTTGAATACTGCTCACATACTGACCAGTAGCAACAAATTATCAGTATAGACTGCTACTTTCTAAGTCAATTACTTAGCATAAACGATGCGATTGTATTGGTGTTCATTGCGCTTAAAACATATTGGCTTCCACCTCAAAAGGGAAGTTCATCTTCAATTATTTTATTATAATAAAAGTTGAATGTGAGTAACATGACAGTGAAAATTTGACCATCACTCTATTATAGCAAGAAAGTCATAATTCATTTTCAAGTATACTGCTTGGATTTCAATACTGAAAACACTTGATTTTTCTGTACATGCCAACAAAGCAAGAATTTTTCACTTGGCTGAGGGCAAAAAATGAGATGAGTACATGGCCGTATGAAGAAATTTTTTCGGGGGGGGGGGGGGGGGAGACACGTATTTTTCTTTTTTTAAACTTGTAAGCGAGGGAGTGAAGTGATCGATCTGGTCACAAGGATACTTTTGTATCTTTAAAAGTGAAATTGAGGGTTTTGGTGGAATTTGAGAAAATTTTCAGTAAAATTATGTCAGTTTTTAAAATTTCGGAGGGGGGGAGGGGCAACTGCTCCCCTCCCCCTGCCGCGTACGGCCATGGACAAGTATGAAATAAATTCTTATACTTCAAAACTTACATGCAACAAAAAGTATTGCATTTGGTAGCATAATTTCTGTACCTATGAATTCTATAGTTACGTCATATGGAAAATAAAGACTTTCATAGTAAAAAAAAAAATGCATTTGTTCTACACATAATAAAAAAAAATCATTTGTTATAATAAAAGTTGAATGTGAGTAACATGCCATCAAAGCAAAAAAAAATTCACTCGGCTGAGGACAAAAATGAGATGAGTACATAGCCATATGCAGAAACTTTTTTCAGGGGGGGGGGGCAAGACACGTAAAAATTTTTTGAAAATACTCAGTCACAAGGATGCTTTTGTATTTTTAAAAGTTAAATTGTAAAATTGTAGTATTTGGTGGATTTTCAGAAAATTTTCAGTAAAAATGTCAGTTTGCACCCCTTCCCCTCTGCACCCCTTTCCCCTACTGTGTACGGTCATGGATGAGTATGAAATAAATTCTTATACTTTAAAACTAACATGCAACAAAAGTTATTGCATATGGTAACACAATTTCTGTACCTTTGAATTACATAGTTACATCATATGGAAAAATGAAGACTTTCAAAGCCAAAAAAAAAAAAAAAAAAAAAATGTGTGTGTTCTACACATACTAAAAAATCATTTCAGGTTATTTCTTAGTTTCACAAGAGACTCTAATTTTTCTTCAAATGTAGTAGCCCACATTTGCAAGCATCAACCAATCTGCACAAAAGCTTTACTTTATATTGCTATAAGCCACAGAAAGACACTTGTAAAGTTTTAGATCTCAGTACATTCCCGTTTAGGATTGAGAATGAAAAAATGTTTTATTTTCTTTGTTTTGTAAAGGCGCCTTCCTGATGCTTTAAGAGCAAAATCATTCATTTTTGACTTATTCTTTGGAATATTGTTGTAAATTTGATAACATGATAGTTTTACTTTATCTGTCATCTAAAATTGAAATTAGCTAATTTCTCTTCAAATTCTGAAACGATGTAGTGCAAATGCTTAAACATAAAAATAAGTTTTGAAACATTACATTAAAATACTCAGCTAAATGCCCCTACCTTTCTTTGAAATATTTTATGGCTTAATGCCAAAAGTTTGAAGATGTAATTGACTAACCTAATGGCAAATTTTAAAACTATAATGAATCCAAATCAGATTCACATTTGGATAGGGCATCTCCTATTTGCTCTTGACAATACCTGTTTTGGTGACAAATGAACATTTAATGGGGAGAATAGACTACTCATTCAGAACAAAGTGCTAGGACCACACAAATAATATACAAAAAAGAACATCTTTTAAATGTTCTGAAATTTTTGAAGAACTTTAGCCCAATAATGATTTGTTCCCATCAGATGCAAGGGTTTCAGTAGCTTATGGCAGTTGTCAATGAAAATGAGACTCTTCTACAGGCTGCCCCGACTTCTTCACCATATGGCATATTCACAAAGAAATGTGTACTGAAACTTGAAAGGGGGAAAATCAAAGAAAAAATAATGCAATGAAACAAGATAAGAGTCCTTTAACTCCATAATTCTTTGTTAACCAGAAGAAGAAAAACAAGGTGGGATATGGGAATATTTCCCCTTCCCCTTTCTAAATTTCTGTCTATGCCAAAGCTAAATTTTAGGCTACTGCCATGGACACTGGCTGCCTGAAATTCCACCACTTATTTGGGCAGGCAGTAACATTGTATCTCTGCTCAGTCTGTGTTTGGTCTATTTTCTTGCCCTCAGCAGATGTAAATCTCTGCCCGTTTCTCTCTGTCTTTGCCAAAGATTGCGGTGTGATGATTCCCGGTAGCATGCATCATTTTGATTTTGATGTGCAAAAAAATAATATAAAGAGGAGAAAGTAAAGGAAGACAGGAGAAGGGGGGAGAGAGAGAGAGAGAGAGAGAGAGGTTAGAAAGATAAAGGGAAGGCAGAGGCAATCATTTCATATTTTCTTGAGATTGCTAGTTGCTAATAAAGGTGAAGTCTAAATTATCTATATGCACTATGTGAGGTTTTTAGTCTTATAATTAGTAGATACCAGTGGATTTGTGGCCCAGTGCACTCGTCCTAAATGATTACATAATCCTGCCAAAGGATTTCTCATACAGGCATTAACGAGTCTGCACAAGAAATAAGCAACTGGGGTAGGCCCTATACAGATTCTGCATGCAAAATTGTAACAATTTCTGATTTTGATTCAGTTTTTTCAACCAATTTATTGAATTAACACTGAAATTCAGTTGATCTTCAGTAGATCTGGAACTAATTGAACAGAACTTAGATATCTTAGTCTTCTAGAGACTAGAGCTCTAGATCCAGGTCTAACAATGACTGGACTAAATCTAAATCTTTTCTTGGCCTTGGGCTTGGGCCTGGTCTTACTCTTAGTTTAGAGGGGGAACTTTGGTTTGGGACTAACTTAGCTAGGCCTAGACTCTAGTAGCCTAGAGTCTAGGGCAAGGCTTGGGATTTTTAATTCAAATATTTACTAATTTAGGCCTTTAGTCTTTACTTTACTTAAGGCAAACTGAAATTATTATCATTAAAAGAGCAGGCTCAACAAATGTAAATAAAATTTTAAACGTGTGCACGAAGCCCCAAAATTTCAGCATGGGCCGTGGCTCTTGCTCTAGCCTAGGCTAGCCCTAGGCTCCTAGGCCGCCCGCCTCGGCTTTGCCCGAGTTGGCTGTGCCGTGGACGGCGCTAACCACAAAATCAAATAGTTCCCTTAACATTCCAGTAGTCCCTCATGCAGTATTTCTATGTCTGGTTTTTGTCTAAATTTACGTTATTTTGAGTATTTTCGTTAAAAATAACGAAATTAAAAAATGGCAACCTTGAAAATAATATGCAAATATTTTTTCCAACACATCATAACGATCAGTACTGACAGAAAATGCGAAAATAATCTTTAATCGTCATTTTTCTCCCTAAAAGAACATGAAAATTGGATTTGTTAAACCGGCGTTTATTTACATTGAAAAGACATTACGCAAACTCCACAGGATCAGACTTAATTGATATAAAAGTGATACCACTGTGCTAGAAAAATATTTTTTCAGGGAAAATGTGGTATCAGAACCAGAAAACGAAAAGAGAAAATTCGACTCACCGAAATTTCAGTGCATGTATCATTTCACCACAGACGCTGCATGCTGAAGCAGAAAATCAGCCGAGGGAACTATTTTGAGCTCCATGAAATAACTGACCAATCAGAAACGACTTCCGTTTTCGTCACTCTCTCTATAAATCCACTCTGTGTCGAACAGTCTGCTGCCCTCTTGCGTTGTGAAATTGGTCTATAGAAAGTCATATTTCCATTTTATTTGAATTCTACATGGAGGGAGGGACAACAACATGACTTGTGCACTTCAAGCAATCAAGCAATCACAACTAAATTAGACAAGAAGTTTTTTTTTGTTTTGTGTGTGTGTGTGTGTGTGTGTGTGTGTGGGTCTATGTGTGTGCGGGTGCAGAAGGTTGCTTTGTTGCTGCGTTCTGTGTAAGAATACTCATAAACAAAATGCCTATTCACTTTTCTTGGGGGGTGTGGGGCACACATTTCTCCCGTTTTATGCATCCCACCATAATATTCTAGCAGACAGAAAAGGGGGAATTCTTTCCCACATGTATATTTTAGGGGATCCTTGGACCAGCCGCGGATCCAGGATTTGATGAGGGGGGGGGGGGGGCATGGCCATGGAAGATTTTTTTTGTAATGTAGCGACTAAAACAAAAAACAAAAAAAAAAGGTCGTACATTACATTGCGGCGGTGAACATAATTTTTTTTTTTTGCGTGTGTCGTAAAAACTATAGGCCTAATTAGGGGAGTAGGCGTATCCTATTATCCTATTACAGGTCCAAAAATTTCGGGAAGCAAAAAAAGGGGGTGTATATTACATTTCCTATTTCGACGTTCTTTGGGGGCCCTTTCTTTTTCGGGGGGGGGCCAAGGTACCCAGAATGGTAAAAGAAATGGGCTGAAAAACACAAATTTTGGGTCGGTGATAGCCAACTACCTGTCTCATTTCCTACTTTTTTTTTTTTTTACTTACATTAACAAAAAACAGCTGGTACATCAGACTACTCAACACACCCTTTCGAGACAAGCCCCCCCCCCCCCCCCCCCGGTTTCCAGGAATGGGTGCGTTAATTTCATTCCCCACACGCAACCCACCGTTTCAAGACAACGGGGGAGGGGGGGGGGGCTTCTCTCGAAAGGGTGCGGCCATCCCCGTTCCCTCCCCGCTCCCATCCCGCTCCGCGCAGCACCCTTTCGACAAAAGCCGTTCGTTTTAGCAGATCTAATTCGACATGTATATTTTATTTGATATGAGTTAGACGAAATTTCATTATTACAAGACCGTGTATTTGGCAACTACCTCTTGTGAAACCTCAACGTTCAAGTTAAAACCACTAAGGAAACGAAAATGTATCGGTTGCTTTAGGTTGAATCTGACCCGCTTATTGTGGGCACTATGAACCCAAAATGGATTCAGAACACAATAAGAGGGTGTAATTGATGCTCTCCAACATTGGCGTAAATCCCGGGGGGGATGGGGGGGATATATCCCCCCACTTTTTGGAGAGGGGGGGATGGCGTGTACAAATATCCCCCCCCCCACACTTTTTAAGAAAGAAAAGATATTTTAATTAATCCGTTAGTAAAATCTTTGAATATCTGTCATAAACAACCATCATATTTTAGAATTTCTATTTGAAAATGCGATTGAAAACAAAAAAGTGGTTATTTTTGGCTCGCTCGCTTCGCTCGCTCGCAAAATAAATATTAAAATGTGTGTAGGGGGGTCTGTGGGGGTCAGTGAGGTGTGTGCTTATACTTAAGTGTGAGATCGACAGAAAAAAAAATCGTCAAAAAAGTCAATCATCCCCCCCCCCCCCCCCCCCCCCACTCCTCAGAGTGGATTTACGCCGGTGCTCTCCAATATCATTTTGGGGCTTTGGAAAGAAAACGAAAGTGGAAATGTCGATAGAGTTTAGGAAATATTTCAGGTTTTGAGGTTAAATTTGTGAAAACTGTCCCATATACAGCTATTTCAAGTTATTGAAGAAACCTGTGTATATGTCTTGAAATACTACTTCGTAATGGAATTACTAATGCAACAAAAGTGTTATCGATCATTTTAGCAGATCCGATTCGACCATTTGGTACCGAGACGTACATTTTTGTTTATGTAAGTCAGTCGAAATTGTGATTTTAAAAGAAGGCACATTTTGACACCTACTTCTCGTGAATTCTCGACGTTCAAGGTTTAAACCACTAAGGTAACAAAAATACATTGATTTTTGTTAGGTAGAATCTAACCATCTTAATGGTGGTCACTATGAACCCAAACAGGATTCAAAACATAATGAGAGGGTGGAATTGATGCTCTCCTATATCGTTTTGGGGCTTTGGAAAGAAAGCCAAAGTGGAAACCTCGACAAAATTTAGAAAATACTTCAGGTTTGGGGACTAAATTTGTGAAAACTGTCCCATGTACAGCTATTTTAAGTTATTGAAGAAACCTGTATATGTCTTGACAGCCACAGCGTAGCACCCCAATTAACTGCCCGAAAGCTTTCACTCCGTGCTGCCTAATTTGCATAACCTAAAACCGTTACAGAGGAGTCGTGGCTAAACTGTAAAATCTCGCCTTAGAAACCACCAAATGAAATGAATCAAACTTCAAATTAAAGAATGAGAGTGTTCTAACTTATCATGATAATTATTTGTAGCAGAATCATGTTTTATTATATGAAAAATTGGTGAAATGAGATGCTTCTTCTTTTTTTTTTTTTAGTCCGCAAAAGTTACGTTGTTTTTCATATTTTCCGTTATTGCCCAAGATCGAGGCTTGCATATATGAACAATCAAAGTATATCGAAAGTCCCCTCCGAATATCTTTTCAAAATTTACTGTCGAACAGTTATGTCGGGAAAAAATCCAAGGCAATGTCATTCACATTCAAGATTCATCTCGTGTAGTCCCACGTACTCCGGTTCATGCACGGCCTTCGCACTGTAGTACTGCGCAGTGTAGTGTGACTGTGCGAAGCTATGGTGCGAACAGTACGATCGAGACCCGTGCACTTCTGGATAAAATAAATGGTTCAGAAAACATAGAACAAAGCATGGCACGGTAAACAAATGATGAAGAATTTCAAAGAAAGGAAACTGAAAGAAAATTACAATTATTTTGGCTTCGCATAAACAGCGAATTAATCGAAGGCTTGCTGCTTGCTGGGGACTGCAGCAGTGTTGCGCTGGTCGTCGCGACAGGTACCATGTACCATGCAACGTGCACGTGCAGGCATAGCGCATGCAGTGATATGCATGACGTAATTGCTCTACTTAGCTCATTCATAGAAAAAGTCGGAAAGGCGCATGCGCAGTAGTGATAGTTTACAGTCGTTTTATGTTAAAACCGTGACTTTGGAAGGCAGATTTACAGAAAACTACTCATTGCGCAAACATGAAAATACACAGAAAGTTGGCCTGGACACTAAAGTCTAGTAACATGTCAATTGTTTGCATACGAGATATGCCCTGATGTTGTTCCATTTACTTTATTCTAGATCAGTAAAATAAAGCATGGATACATGGGTAGATGAGGCAAGACAATGATCATATCTGACGGATGAAGGTATGATGTATTTTTGTACTTTCGATGGTTTTTCAACTTAGTTTTGTCAGTGAAAGTTCGATTGCAGCATAGAAGCCGTAATAAACGGGAGCCCTCAATCTTACCCTGTTTACAAAGTCATGTTTTCACTCATTAAATTTTACTCCAAAGTACATAATGATAATGTTTCTTGACTTCAAAGTCATTTCTGTTGATGTTTTTACCCACTGGCGACGAATTCCTTCACACTGCTTACGGAAACCTGTGTAGGGAGTACGGCTTCTCACACAACGGGTTTCATGAATCAAAAAACGAATGAATTTCGCACTCATTTAGCTTCAAATTCTTAAACTTTCTCCAATTCTTGTGGCATTTGAGCACCGCACAGCTGCGACCTGAACTTCCCTGATAATTTCTCATTGCAAATATTAAAAGAAATCTGCATATATTGGTCAAAATAGTCAAAAAAATCGAACGAATGTACATAACGCGCTATTGACTTGTGTACTATAAAAGTTGGAGCGCCCATCGCAGTTTGTCGAACCATGTCGAGTAGTCTGCTGCCCTCTCGTGTTGTGGGATTGGTCTATAGATCGTATTGGTGGATGCACTTCGACCATTTGGTGGCCCCACGGCCCCCTTGGTCAGAATTCGAGATGTCTCCTCCTCTGCATTTGTTTACACTACATATATCTACATGTATGCCAAATTTGGTTCCATTAGATTATCCAAAATGCACAATTGGACGGGTATGCCACCACACTACCATGAACTGAAATAGGATTCAAAACATAATAAGAGGGTGAAATTGATGCTCTCCTATAGACCAATTTCACAACGCAAGAGGGCAGCAGACTGTTCGACACAGTTCGACGTACTGCGGTGGGCGCCCCAACTTTTATAGTACACAAGTCAATAGCGCGTTATGTACATTCTTCGATTTTTTTTTGTCTATTTTGACCAATATATGCAGATTTCTTTTAATGTTTGCAATAAGAAATTATCAGGGAAGTTCAGGACGCAGTTGCGCGGTGCTCGAATGCCACAAGAATTGGAGAAAGTTCAAAAATTGGAAGCTAACTGAGTGCGAAATTCACTTGCTTTTGACTCATGAAGCCTGTTTGTGTGAGAAGCCGTACTCCCTACACAGGTTTCCGTAAGCAATGCGAAGGAATCCGTCGCCAGTGGGTAAAATATCAACAGAAAGGACTTTGAAGTCAAGAAACATTATCATTATGTACTTTGGCGTAAAAATTAATGAGTGAAAACATGACTTTGTAAACAGGGTAAGACTGAGGGCTCCCGTTTACCACGGCTTCTATGCTGCAATCGAACTTATACTGACAAAAACTAAGTTGAAAAACTATCGAAAGAACAAAAATACATCATACCTTCATCTGTCAGATATGGCCATTGTCTTACCTCATGTACCCATGTATCCATGCTTGGAACAATATTAGGGCATATCTCATATCTTACATTCATTTTGTACACAGTGCCAATCGCGGTCAGCGCGCTTGGTCAGGTTTTCACGTCAAATATTTGATAAATGAATCGAGATTACCACTTTAGTTTTCTTTCCAAAGCCCCAATATGATATTGGAAAGCTTCAAATACATCTTCTTATCATCTTTTAAAGCATTTGGGCTTCATAACGCTTACCATTTAGCGCCTAACTTTAACGTAAAGCAACCATTACTTTTTCCTAGGTTAGTATTTAGTGGTCACTTTCTTGTGTTTAGGCAAATAAGAAATGTTATTACGCAAATCAAATAAAATGCACCTGTCTGGCTACCAAAATGTCGAAATGGATCTGCTGAAACGATTGTATAGCACTTTTGTTTCATTGCAAGGTATATTCCGAAAGCATATACAGAGGTTTCTAAATAACCTATAATAAGAAGATGTTGGGAAAAAAAATCACATATTTCATATAACGCTTACCATTTAGCGTTAAACTTTAACGTAAAGCAACCATTACATTTTTTCCTAGGTTAGTATTTAGTGTTTACTTTCTTCGTGTTTAGGTAAATAAGAAATCTTATAACGCAAATCAAATAAAATGCACCTGTCTGGCTACCAAAATGTCGGAATGCATCTGCTGAAACGATATATATAGCACTTTTGTTTCAAAGTTAGCCGCTAAATGGTAAGCGTGGTGAAGCCCCAAATGCTTTACAAGATGATAAAACGGTATATTTGAAGCTTTCCAATATCATATTGGGGCTTTGGAAAGGAAATTAAAGTGGTAATCTCGATTCAATTTATCAAATATTTGACTTGAAAACCTGAAATATTGGATAAATTGAATCAAGGTTACCTCTTTAGTTTTCTTTCCAAAGCCCCAATATGATATTGGAAAGCTTCAAATACACCTTCTTATCATCTTTGAAAGCATTTGCAGCTTCATAACGTTTACCATTTAGCGGTTAACTTTAACATAAAACAACCATTACTTTTTT
>JAPZVO010000727.1:0-27362 GCA_029962745.1 Echinometra lucunter
TGCATTATAATACTAATGTGCATGCCTTAATCTTCTGTTTGCTTATCATACAGACATCATTTTGATTGATGTCATACTCTCCTCTACAATTGTGTTTGCAATTCACAAAAATTGTCATCTGCTAAACATACATGTATGTGTACATGCACATTCATTATAAAATGTTTGTTGTAAACTTGCACATATATTCATCATTTAAAGTTGTGAATTTCATTTCCACATTTATTATAAAGGCACAAACCAAATTCAGATGTTTCATCATACATTGTATGATGGTTAAATGCTTTTAAACTACAGTGAGTTGCTAATTATTTCTTTTTAGATAACCTACATACATAGAAGACATTTTAGTCCTGAATGTCATCTGCTATAACTAACCTTCCATAGGCTCTGGAGTGTGAGTCACAGGACCAGCTGGGTCAACATTCGGTAGGTCCTCCTCTGTGGGCGTGACCTTTGCCTTCTTTTTCCCCATGATGCCATCCAGCGGACTGAGTCTTCCACTGCTTGGTGTTGTAGGTCGATCTAACAGGTTTCCTGGGCTGGGGGCCCTTGGTGAAAGGGGACGATTGACTGGGCTGGTGGCCCTTGGCGACAGAGGCCTATTACCCTGTTCAAACCAGAAAAAAAATGAGAATTAGTCTTCAGAGGTTTGCCTTTAGTCTAATTTGTGTTCTGATGACGTACACAGAGGATCACTATTTTACATGTGGTATATCTATGTACTTGTTTCTTAAATATATGCCCCGCAGGAAAAACCAGGGATGAAATATACTAAATAAAATACTGCGCTCTATGGTTCAAGATGTGCATGATGACCTTGTACTTTGTACAAGCTCCCCCCCCCCCCCTTCACATGGTGTCAATGGTTACTTAAATTATATCACCACTAGACAAAAAATGTCAAGCAATACTTCTGCACTTTAAAAAGTCCGAAGAAAAAAGAAAACCACTCACATTTGTCAACCTATCATTTTCAAATTCTCTGACTGATGTCAGACTGCCTGATACCGGTGCAAGTCTCTGTACAGGAGTTGAAACTCTATCTATCTCTCCTTCTCCATCAAAGTCTTCTCCTACCCATGCTGCAAAAAAAAAAAGAGAGAAAATATCATAAAAAAAAAAATATATATATATATATATATATATATACAGCGTATATCTCAACTACATGATGATGATTATATGCCGATTAAGAGTACAGTGGATAACATTAAATATGAGGGTATATAATAATTGGAACTTATTTATCATCTTATAATGGATCAGTATGACTTGAGAATAGCAATATCTACAAGGGACATCCATCAATTTTTGATCCCACTGACATCTCTGCATGTTGAATAATGCAATTGGTATCTGTACAGGTTCATAGCATTGCTTCATTGATTCAGACAATATTAAATGCACATGTACGAATACTTTACATGAACATATTGCCAAATTTTCCCAATCGATCTTAAATTGAAAAACAAAGCAAAAACATTTCAACATGTTGTTTCAGATTACGACTTGAATAAACCAACAAGGAGCTGACAACATTCACCAGAAATTGTTAATTACTGAACATCAGGGCAGCATTTCAGGAAGTGTCTTGTCAGTAATTTTTACTGACAACTGTTATAAGCTACTGAAATCCTAGCATCTTGGCTGAGAGCAAATTTGTAAGAATAAATCACTGACAAGGCACTTCATGAAACACTCCCCAGAACTTTGCCTAGAGAATCACTTTTTCTTAACTTTTTCTTAAAATTTAAAAAAAAAAGTTTCATTTTGCAGGAAACTGGGGAGCGTTTCATGAGAGGACTTATCGGATGTTTTATCTGACAAGGTCTGTTTTATCTGACAGTTGCCATAGTAACGACACTTCTCAGCCAATCAATATCAAGGAAAGATGTAGTTCTGACAACTTGTCAGACAACAAATGTTGATGAAATGCCCCCCTGGTTTCTCCTCAAATTTCTGTTTAAATCAAAGAAATTAAATTTACTTGGCAGCTCTAAAACTAGTTTATGGTGAGAAGAAGAGTATAAATCACATGTTTCCATTGAACATAGACATTGCAACAGAGTTTCACTTAATATCAGGGAACCATTCACTTACAGTTGTGTGACGCTGCAGAGGGAGGCCTCTCTATCTCTGCCTTGGGGTCGAGTGTAGGTGCTACCCTCGGAGCAGCCTTCTTCTTTTTATTGGCTGTTCTCTGAGCAGTAGCCATTTCTGGATGGTGGATTTTCTCACACTATTTTCTTGTTACTTTCTGAAGAGAAAAAAAAGGACAAAAAATT
This sequence comes from Echinometra lucunter, assembly GCA_029962745.1. Taxonomy (NCBI): domain Eukaryota; kingdom Metazoa; phylum Echinodermata; class Echinoidea; order Camarodonta; family Echinometridae; genus Echinometra; species Echinometra lucunter. The sequence continues at coordinate 2,289 of JAPZVO010000727.1, forward strand.
CAAAGAGGGGTTGTACCAGGGTATTTTGAAATGGAGAGGGGGGGGGGGGGGGCAGGGGTGGGCAAGTATTTTTCTGCTTTTTATCCTTGGCCCACGGGTGGGTGTCATTCACGTTTTGAATAGGACTATTATATAGTTGCATGACCCTGCCCTTTCTTCCCTCACAAATATACTCTTCTTTCTTTTTTTTTTATCACTTATGAAATCATAGGGGGCACGCCCCCCACCTCGTAGCATTGCAACTGCATTTAATATCCATCTGGTAGTGAATACAAAAAAATTTACCGTTCCTAATAATTACATGCCTACTATATTGCAAACGATGGTGCTACATGTATGGTTGGACCTACTACTCATCGACCGCCTTTGACTGATTACATCGTTTCTCAGAAAATATTTGTTACTTTCATCTTATTTTCATCTCAATTGTACAGAAAATGCAGCAGATTAACATCCCATGTTCAGATTGTTGACTCGTATGATGTGCACGGAAATCTCGGCGACAAACCCATGTGATGTTTTTCAACGTGCGCCTGTGTGAGCTTATCATTTAAACCGACCGCCCTTACTCTATATTGATTAAGCACTTATTTATCATTTTCATTATCATCATCGTCATCGATAAGGCTTTTTGTAGTTTGATTATTAGCGTAGTAAGTGACGTAGTCTTCTCCTGACCTAGTTTATGTCATCATCCCATAATTGACAAAATAACGACGGATATATGTGTTCTATGACGGATTTACACACAAGGTAAACAGAGTTCTTACATTAATTTTAATGTTATTTGGGCATGCCTATATTTGTAAAGTTTTTTTTTTAATGAATTCTGTTATTTCATCCCTCATTTCTCTTGGAACAACATATCCAGGTACACTAAAAAATAATGTTGATATCAATCAGTTGCTGTTATAAAATTTTAACTAAAGAAATTAAATCAGAAAGACTTCCTTTTTCGACAGCCACCCAAACTTGCTAACGGAATAAAGCACACCTTGCATGTTGGGTGGCTGTCGCAAAAGGAAGTCTATCTTGCCATTAAATCTCCTCTACTATTCTACACTCATAAAATGAAGATATGGAGCTGGAGACGAGCTGCACATTAACCGGGCACATTAAACGAGCTTTCATGCACGCACCACAGTAGTACATCACGTATCACCACACTCCAACTGGGGGCTACATATGCTCCTCGCACAGGTGTTTCATCATGTTCGCAATCTTGTTCGAAAATGAAAAGCATTTATTCAAGTTGTAATAACACATAGCAAACTTACTGCTTAACATTTCTTGAATCCATGATAACAAAGTCACCTCAATCCCTCGTAATGTTAGACAGACCGGGTGAATATTCTATATTTCAGTCAAAAACATGATCGTGTAATACTCCCGGAACTGAACTCCACCATTTTAGTCCAGCGGGCCCAGTTGCTTGGCAAAGCTGTCATTATTTACAGCGTGACGTCATGGGTCTATTTATTATGCTAATAAGGGAGAGCAAAGCTCGAATGACTGGTGCCAGCATCTTGATCTCACGGTGTGCGAGCTACGAACAATAGGTTATTTAAAATTTACAATGGGTCATTTCCTTCAGCTAAACTATTCTCGTACCAGGTTTCAAAATTATGTCAGAGCCTATCGGTTTGTCATGAACAATATTCTGAAACTCTGAGTTCCTGTAAAAATAAGTAATGAATTGTGTAGAGCTGTTATATATGGTTTCATTGTGAAAGCCATCAGCTTGGACACCTTGGTTGTTAAATGATTAATGTCATGCCGCGGCATGCCGGTGTCACCGCCGAATGAGATGTCCATCCGGGTGAGATGACCCCGGCAGATTTTTTTCAATACAAAAATGACAAGAAATATTGTGCGCTCCCCATCGCCCAGCCAGAAACTCCCGTCTGGGCGTCTATGAATTCAAGAAAAGTGCTGAAAAATATCTCACTTGCTATACGCTCACACGCCAATATGGAACAAGCCCACTCATTTGTAGAAGCAAATTGTAACCGGATGAGATTTCTTATCATTTTGTATTGAAAAACATCTGCCATCTCGATCATCCGGATCATAAACCCTCATCAGGTATAATGAAGGCCTACGGCCGAAAATTTGAATTTTCAGTCTCACGGCCGGAATTTGTTTATTTATTGGCGACTTTCATTATACTGATTATAGTCCGGTAGCCAAGGGGGGTAAAGTTGCATTGGAATGTTATAGTTTTTTTTTTAACTGATATCGACTGTTCAGACCTTTTATTTCAACAATCCACATGCTGGAGCTCTGTCAGCATTGAGCAATTTGAGATATACGCGAAAATCCAAAATGGCCGCTGGCGGCCATCTTGGATTTTCTGTTTACCTACTTTAAACATCCCTAGAATGTTCAAAAATGGGAAATAAGGGTTTTTCGGGATGGAGAATCCAGATCTGAGGTTAGTTTGAGGATATGACTATATTTTGACGTCTAGATATAAAATGGCGGCTATTTTTCAAGATGGCCGCCATATGTACTATAGGCTAGGCAATGTAAAAACGTGAAAAGTCCTTATTTATCATTTAACATAAAAAACAAAGCAAACAAATGCTATTTTTTTCATTTGTACTATTCCTATTACATGTTCTCTTTCACTTCCGAAAAAAAATCACGACAAAAATCATTGATGTTTGGGTGTAGGGCGCCCTCAAAGTTTGATTTTTTTTTTAAATGGCAAATTTGTCCTTCAAATTACACCATTAGTTCCAACTAGCAGGATGATCAAAATTGGTGAAATTGTAGACATTTACCAATATTTCAGGGCACCCTCAGCGAAATTTCGCTTCCAGAAGGTTATCTGGTCAAATTATGATAGTGAAAATGAAGATAAACATCCTTTTGCAACCATTTGGGGACACATAGTCATTCACATCCTACATTGTGGGCACCTATCTTGAAAACTGCAGATGGTATGAAGCTTAGTTCTACAAAATCTGTTTAGTCCACAATAGATTTTTTAAAGGTTAATACATTTAAGTAAATTGATATGTTGACCTTGAAAATATCAAAAAATTGTACAAATAATGTGTGGTTCTCTTCCGTAATTGGTATAACATTCCCATAAATGCGTATTATGGTTAACATTAAGATATCAATATTTTCCATTAAAAATGTGCTATTGATCTCATTTTTCTAATCTAAGTGACAGTATTTAGATGATAACTCATTAAAATGCAAACAATTTACCTTTACCTGTCATTAAAGAAAGCCATGCCAAAATAAAACCCCAACAACAACAAAGCGAGGGACTATAGCCACAAACAGTATTGCTAAAGACCATATTTCAGGAATGGCTCCCTTTAAAAATACCGCCGTTATCTGGTTATGAGGCTTAGATCGCAGAATATACTGTATACCACAATAGATAATTTAAGCAACAATATGGGTGTTGATTTGGGGATGGGGGATATATCCCCCAATATTGTCGATAGGGAGATGGTCTGCATTAAACACCCCACCCCCCCAACAATTACTATTAAAATGACATAGCCCCCTGCAATCCCCTAAAATAGTCCCCTCCCCCCCCCCCCCCCCCAAAAAAAAAAAAGGGGGGGAAGAAGAAAGAATGACAAATGGGAAAAAAAAATTAAAGTAAAAAGGATAGCGAAAAACTTTCCAGCGCTGGCTTGCTTCGCTAGCCCACATTTTAAAAGTATCTCTGGTTGTTTTATATCAATTTCCAACTTCTCTCTCTCTTCTCTCTCTCTCTTATGGTACATGTATACTATTCTTCTACTCGCTGCCTCGCATTTTAAGTACATGTATCTTAACCAATGCCGGTTATGTTAATATCCTTATGAAATGAAACTGGTTTGCATCTAATTGTCTTTCTATCTAATGTTATACAATTCTTCTTGTCATAAAATGATAGTAATAAAGCTGCAAGGAGTCGAACATCAAGAAGAGCTAAAACAGAAGAATTTTCATGAGAATGGCCTGTGACCAATGGCCTAATCCTGTCTCACCAAATATGTGAAAGGAGGAAACCGATAAAAATGTGTTACTAGAATGATGAGATTGGAGTAACAATACAAAAACCTGTTCTAAGTACAGTGTATTTTTAAATATCCAATTTTTCTCTTTTCTTCGATATTTTCAAGGAGGCATACACTCTTATTCCCTTGGCAACATGTTAAAATATCATAATACTTTTACAGGAAAGTGTCCAAATGCCCTCAAATTTTGTGGGAAGATGTACACTATAAAAATAATTATATTGGTGGTAATTCTACATTTGAAAGAAAATTAGTTATTGTCTGTAGCTCGTTTTTGCTTGCTCATAGAAACAGAATGATTTTGAATGGCAAGCGATGAGCCAAATAGCATCATATTTTGCAGTTAGGTGATTGAGTATATTTAGAAGTTTGAGGCTATCAAGGAGACGTGTGAAGTTTTCCTCACTCGCTGCACTAACTCGTATAGCATTTAAATAGTTGGGGAATACTTTTTCGCCAAGAGTGTGTTTTCCCTATCTCCCTTCGCTTGCTGGTATTATTTTGAAACAAGGTGGTTTAGAACAGCAAAGATTAGACCAGTGAGGTGCTAGAATAGAGTCATAGTTGGCAGTGAGGTGACTATACCATTAAAATATCTTTCAGACCATAGTGATATTTTGACCAGAAATAATACTGTATCATCAAAAGAGTGTGTTTTCCTAGCTCGTTCGTATATACAAAAACATAGGTGGTTGGACAGTAAACATTAGACCAGTGCGGTGCTGAAAAGGTTATATTTGGCAGCGAGGTTGCCCAATAAATCATTCGAATATTTTATTCCTGGAGTGGTGTTTTGATGACTAAATAACATTCACTTTTTTGACTCGCTCACTCACAAAATAAAAATGTTGTGCTTCATACTCTCAAAAAAGTGTCAACTAAATAAAAAGCTTATAGGTCACTAAAATTCCATTCTGTACCCCTTCGATATTGTTGAAATCAATTTTTGTTTGGCTAATGAGATGAACAGGAGAATAGACTAGGAATGCAGCAGACCTGTGAGCAAATATAGGTCTTACACCCTCCCTTCACAAATTAGTGACGCTCTGATCTCTGTGCTCCTTTGCATAGTCAATCCTTCACTTTTAATCCCATACCCTTTCCCAGTCGCTTTGCTCCCCGAACGAGGATATTCGGCATCATCATCCCCCCCCCCCCCCTCCCCAACCCCAACGAATCCAAATCAAGACCCATGGGCATCAATATCCATATTTGTAAGGAAAGTTATATTTGACCTTGAAAATATCATTCACTTTTTAATCCCATTACCCTTCCCAGTCGCTTTGCTCCCCGAACGAGGATATTCGGCATCAATCATCCCCCAACGAATCCAAATCAAAACCAATGGGCATCAGTATCCATATTTGTAAGGAAAATTATATTTTGACCTTGAAAATATCACGAAATATAAAAAGTGTACTTTTCTTCCGTAACTGGTAAACATACACTGGGAATGCATGTTATGTTGGAATTTTATATCAATATTTTCCATTAAAAGGCTATATATATTGAGCTCATTTTTTTTTAGATTCAAAGTTATAGACATATTCAGATGCTTACTATCTAATATGCAAACAATCACATCAACATTAACCGGTCTCTTAAGATGGCCGAAAAATAAATTGATCAACTTTGGCCAACAATAAAGTAGTGCTAAACACACTATTTCAGAAATCAGTCTTTTGAAAAGTACCAGTTATTCGGCTCAGCCGAGATTTGCAGAATTTTCAGTCCACGATAGAACAATGATAGATATGTTTCGGAGATACTAGTCAAATTAGTGAGGAAAATGATGTTTTGGCCTTGAAAATATCAAGAAATGTCATTTCAAAAAGTGTATATTTGTTCTGTAATTAGTATTACAGTACACTTAAATGCTTAATAAACGAATCTCATAACTAATTTGAATATAAATTATTGTCGACTTTCTGAGCCTCGAATTCCTGATAGAGATGTGAGTACACATACTTTTTGTCAGCTACATCTGCTTTATCTCCATAGTATATAGTGTGTTTGTGGGTGCGTGTGTGTGTATTTGGGAAGGAGGGCTATCCCCCTCCCCTCCCCCATCCCCGTTTCTGTTTGTGTTTCTAAATATCATCCTTTCAGAAATAAAAAAAAACAATCATATTTAATCTATTTTCTACGTGATTTTCATTGCAATATTGCATACATGTATATGGATGGCAGAGTGACCTAACTTCGCGCAGGTCCAAACTTCGCGCACAGGGTCATATCTCAAAAACTAGAAAAGATTGTGAAAACTAAACTGGCAGCACAACGGAAGAGCACCCTAAAATTACCCTGGTATGTATTTTCCTTTGAAATTAGAGAAGGAATTTTGAAATTATGAACGAAAGATCGGCAAATTTGGCTGCGTTTTTGCGTTCGTTCTGACAAAAACTGGACTTGTCGACAAGGGTCTAGAATTCCTCTTTTCGAGAGACGATCTCATCAAATTGTAAGTAAAATGTGGTATCAAATTATTCAGAAGCTCTTTGTCTTCCTAGTAATGCAATGATCTTATGGATCTCTATTTTGTATTAGTCACTTGAAAATTGGCGTGCGCGAAGTTAGGTCTCGTTATTTTTGTAACCTTTTCCAGGTCCAGAGCGGTGCGATACGACATAGAATTTTGCGATCGCGATATCTCGGGAATTCGTCGTAAATAACATGTGTCTTCTTGCGCCCATTTGAAATCTAAAACTTTGCTTTGCCTTGGTGTCCATTAAATCAGAATAATTTTTGGTAAAAATTGAGAGAAATTATGGATCAAAATTTGCCTGCATTAAAAATTAAAATGTGCGCGAACTATGGTCACCCCATCATACATGTAGAACCGCTGGGGGCGCCATCCTGAAATTAGCTGCCATTTTACATTAGACTATTGAAACACAGTCATATCCTCAAACTAACCTCAGATCTGGATTCTTCATCCCGAAAACCCTTATTTCCCAATTTGAACATTCTAGGATGTTTAAAGTAGGTAAACAGAAAATCCAAGATGGCCGGCCGGCGGCCATTTTGGATTGTCGCGTATATCTCAAATTGCTCAATGCTGACAGAGCTCCAGCATGTGGATTGTTAAAATAGAAGGTCTGAACAGTCGATATATCAATCAAAAAAAAACTAAACATTCAAATGCAACCTTAGGCCCAAAATCCGGGTTTGGCTGCCGGACTATTACTACCATTCCGAAGCAGAGCTTATATTTTCTTGTAGATATCTGTGACTACAGTATTGTCGCGTGCCTCCTCCTCCAGCACGTAACTTTGAGCTGTACTATGTCTCGAAGTGGTGGTCTGGGGGTTAGAAGTCGGCTCGCTTTTCCGAACTATACTCCCTGGTAGTAATTTGACCCTTTTGGCCGCTTTGATCGGCCATCCCTAAGGTTTTTATTTGATGTTTATTATATAGGTCCGAGCGGTAAGACTACACCTTAGGAATAGTTTCCAGGGATATTACTGGGATGGTTCGTTTAGTCAAAGTATATGACTTGGGAAACTTTGGTGGGAAATTATGAATTTGTTATGTGAACCACACTCAGAGAAAATAATTATGTGAAGAAGTCTATTTACCACACTCAGAGAAAATAATTATGTGAAGAAGTCTATTTACCACACTCAGAGAAAATAATTATGTGAAGAAGTCTAGTTATGACACTCAGAGAAAATGAAAAACAGTTTCTTGGACTCAGATTTAGATTTTGAACAGGAAAAACAAAACAAGTGTAACTTTTTATTCAAATATTTACAATCGGTATCAACTCGCCACTGTTACTTAATTCTTTACTATCGGTAATATTTCAATAATTCATTTCATTATGAATATCCCTATTTAAATAATTCAATTTATTTCAATGCAATGCATCTAATTATTATATCGGGTTCTAGTTCTATACTTATAGCTGAAAATATCTTAAGTTATTATTTCTAGGGATAGTCATATCTAACAGCTTCCATAGACAATTGCTTATTGGTTTGGGGGGAAATAGACGATTAACTGTTTGAACGAAGAAAAGTTAAGTCAACAGTTCAGGGCCATATTGTTGGGTCTTGGGTGTGTTATACCTGTTAGGCTTATGGGAGAGCCAAGTGAGGTAACCCGGGGGGAAATCAAGGCAAACGTTTAATGACAGCTTCTTATATTTATACGCTAATTGCGGACGTAGGGGAAAGCGCGCTGAATTCCTGTATACCAAAACTGCGCTGCGCCTAGAATGCACAATTTACAAAACCTGTGCTAGATTGTCTATGGAAAATTGCGTTTTATAAATCTAAAAAATGCATTAGAAAGTAAATGATTTCATTTTACATACAAGATCAGATTAATTTACATCGACTTAAGTCATTATCACAAGACAAAAGTAGAGCAAATAAAGTTATATATATAATTCTCCAGTTTAACTGAGATAAAGAGTGTCGCCAATCCTCATATTTACCGTCACGCGCAGCCGCGCGTAAGTGCTAAGCAAGACTTATCTTTGATCCTTCTTGAAGGAGATTTTTATCGTAAATTACACTATATCTCAGTAAATACTGGTTCATAAGTAAGAGTATTAACGTTCTTAGTTGAGAAATTTATAAAGTCAATACATCAGTAATCATTTCTTTTATCATCTGTCTTAGTTTACTAATTATCTGAGGAAAAGCATCAATTTATCGAATCCTTTGGATTAAAAGAAAGGCGATGACGTCATTTTGTTAATGAGAAACAGAACTCCTGCGGAACGATTCCAAAGAGAGAATTGAAATATTTCTTGCCTAGAGAAACTTTACCAATCCGTATTTACTTAATTTTCTATTACAAATTTGACTAAAAGACCTCTGTTATTTTGTATTCCTTAATTACTGCAAAAAGATTTACGAGCTTGAAGAGTTTTTAAGCTCGACGCGCATCGCTGTGCTGCGTCAGGTAGCAATTAAGCAAAGTTGCCAAAGTCGCGATGGTTTCCGGAATACGCGCTTGCACAGTTCCGTTTATAAAAAGAATGCATAAGAACTAAAATCACGCCATAATAAGGATAGGTTATCGACACTCCCTAGGCAAGATTCATAAAGGCTTTGGAAGTCAATAATAAAAATCTTAACAGGAGGAGGGCGGAACCTTACCGGAGGGAGATGTGAAAACAAGGTAAGAGGTGAAATTACTGGTTTTATAAATATTTTCAAGAGTAAGAGTGCCTAACTATATTGAAAGCTTGATAATAACAAAACGCAGGTTGTTACACAGCCCTCCTCTCCGTGAAAATGCGTCCTCGCATTTCTATTACATAACATCATGTGATAATATTTCTAGAATTAATTCAGTATCCTTCTTGGAGTTAAGTATGATATGTAGATCCAAGTTCAGGCAAAATATATATTACAAAGTGTAATAAAGAGAATATTAATTATATATATAGGTTTATTTGAAAGAATTAAGGCTAATGCTTCTTGAGGCTACCTGTCGCATACCTCATTGCTCTCTCTTATTCATAAATTATACAACCAATATCATCATTATCATCATCATCAATCAATCAATCAATGCTCATAGTCCAATACTTATATACAATCTCAAGAAGCATTGGCTGGTTCCTTCCAAATACTTCCAAAATACCACTCAGTCTAGTGGTGAATTTACATTTGTTGCAAGTTAATTTGAAAAAACTCCAAGAAGTGATGCTCAAAAACAAACGTGAGCGTGATGATAAGTAAGTACCTAAAAGAATAACTATTCAGTGGCGTTACAAATATCATATACATGTATATATACAACGCACCGAAGGAAGGAAGAAAATTAGGCAAAGACATAAGAAGTAAAGTACAGATAGATGGATAGAAAAGATGAAAAGTGAGATAGGGAAAGATATAGTTTAAGGAACATCCATCCTTCAGTGAACAACATCTCAACTGCTATAATGCAGGAAGTAATTTTAGTAGAAATAGTTTTGGTGGATGCCTTATCCTTTGGGGATATCGTCTTTCCATCATGCTCTTCGTTGTGATTGCTTGTAATTCTACCGTCAGATGTGTCATCGGGGTAGGATCTACTGATTGTTTCTCTTGTCCGATTCCAGACCTGGGGGTCAGGTCCTTCAAGGGTTTGAGTCGGTCGAAGTGTACTACACTAGGTGTACTCTTGGGTGAGTATTGGATACGATAAGTAACATCAGAGAGTTTGGTTATGATTTGTAGGGTCCTGTCCATTTTAGGGACAGTTTGGGTTAAGTCCTTTCTTCCTTGTGTTGTAGCGGAGCCACACGAATTTCCTGGTCATAGAGTTTTCCGTGTGTCTGTTTGTCATAGTTCCGTTTCTTCTGGTCGTCGTAGTTCAGTTTTGCTCTGTTCTTGGACTCTTAGGTAAGTTCTCTCTAATCGTTCTCTTAGTTCTTCGGTGTAGTCTCTTCTGTGTCTTCTGTTGGTTCTTTGTACATTATATCTATTGGAAGGAGTTACTGTCTCTACCAAACATCATCATGTTCGGTGTTCTTTGGTTGTTTCATGCATGGTACTGCGGTAAGCGGCGGTTACCATTGGGAGGTACTTACTCCCAATCTCTCTGGTGTTTTTTCTGGGTTCTAGCATAGTAACAGTATGCTAACTAAAGTTCTGTTGAATCTTTCTACCATTCCGTCCGACTTCGGATTATAAGCCGTGGGTTCTAGTCTTGCGGATTCCAAGAAGTTGGGCAAAGGTTTCTGGAATATTTTTGACTCAAAGTTTTCGACCTTGGTCTGATGGATTTCTTTCTGGAATTCCATATCTACAAATGAATTCGTCAACTAGTTTTTGACTAACTGTTTCCTGCTTTCTCATTAGGAATGGCATAAGGCTTCGACGAACTTGGTGAAATAGTCAGCAACTACAAGTATGTACTTATTGTCATTGTCAGTGGTTTGGAGAGGTCCCATTATGTCTAGGGCGATTCTTTCATTGGACCTCCCTGTACTCTTTGCTGAAGAGGGGCACGTCTCTTTCTTCCCGCCTGGTTTGTTCGACTACAAGTTGGGCATTTTCTAATGAATGATCTGATATCATTCCTCATTCCCTACCCAGTAAAATCGGGGTTGCACTTTACTAGTGTCTTATCATCCCGAGGTGTCCTGCTGTAGGTGCCGAATGCAGGTTCTTTGTATATTTCTTCTCTCATGTCCGTTGGTAGTACTATACGCCAATTAATTTGTTTACCATCGGTTGATTCCCCTTTTCGATAGAGGATTGAATCTCTAACCTCTAACTGATCCCAATGCCCAAGCAATACTTTGACTTTGGGAGGTAATCCTGAGACTTCATCCGTGATGGTTTTTGTTCTGATTCCTGAATCTATTATGATACCTTCTGACTTGGTCATTCTTTGTGTTCTCCTTTAGTCTCTGAAGGAAGCTTCTGTCTGTGAATTGATATCACGTTGGCTTTGCCTTCGTTTTTCAATTCCATGTGAACTCCTGTCACATCTTCCGACATCATGTTCATGTCCAGATTCATGTTTTATTTGTTCAGTACTATTCTTAATTCTTAAGTCTCAATACTTCGTCTGCGGGTTCTATGTGAACTCTTGTCACATCTTCCAACGTCTCACTTGTGACGGGATTTCATACCCTCTTGTTAGTACTGATGTTCTGTTCCTGAAGTCTCACTTGGTTTACTAATTCATCAATTTCTTCATTACCACCGCCATTGTCTACAAGGTTTTCGAGATAACGCATCTGCGTTAGAATGACTACGGCCCGGCCTCGGTGGATGATTTCAATGTCATATTCTGAAATTACTTCTAGCCATCGAGCTAGCTGTCCTTCCGGTTGTTTGAAGTTTGTGAGCCACCGTAGTGCTCCGTGATCTGTTCTAACTATTACGTGCCTACCATATATGTACTGGCGGAAGTGTTTTAGATAGGTTACTACGGCGAGTAGCTCCCTGCGAGTTTACGCAGTAGTTTCGTTCAGCCTTGCTTAGTATTTTACTACCGTAAGCTATCACACGTTCTTGTCCATCTTGAACCTGTGAAAGGACTCCTCCTATACCGTCCTTACTTGCGTCAGTGTCTAGAATGAACTGACTTCTGGTTAGGATATGCCAAGATAGGGGACGTTATTAGTCTTTGTTTTAATTCATCAAATGAGGCCTGGCGACAGGACTCCATACGAACTGTCCGGCACGACCTTTCTCGGTCAATTGATGAAGGGGTTTGGCAATCTTGGCGAATCCTTCTACGAAACGCCTTGTAGTACGACGCGAGGCCTAAGAAACTTCTTACTTCACTCACATTGGTTGGTATAGGCCAAGTTCTAATTGCCCTCGATTTTGTCTGGTTGGGTTGATACCCCTTCGTTTGATACGTCCGTCCGAGATACGAAACTTTAGTTCTGAAGAGATGGCATTTCGATGCCTTCACTTAAGGTTCGCTTGGTCTTAGCCGATAGAATACTTGTCTTAATCTAGATATTTCTTCGGGATGCTCTTACCGAAGATGATAAGATCGTCTAGATACACGAGTAGTATCTCCCATTGGAGACCTAACAAGACCTTGTCCATAAGTCTTTCGAAAGTGGCGGGGGCATTACATAGCCCGAAAGGCATGACATTCCATGCATATAGTCCGCCGTTGGCCAAAAATGCTGATTTTGCTTTTGCGTCCTTGTCCAACCCTACCTGCCAATATCCACTGGCCAGGTCCAAGGTTGAGAACCACCCAGCCAACAAACCCATGTGGGGCCCACATGGGTAAACATGGGTAAAATGTGGGCAAGCCGGGTCAGAGTTGGGCAAGGGCTACTTACGGGTTATCCTATTTGGGGCCCCTGTGGGCTAACCAGGGGCAAACCTGGGGTTTAAATGTTAAAAGAAGGGCAACACTGACATGGGTTTCACATGGGCTTGCCACTTGGGTATCGCATGGGTACACACGGGCAAGTGTTGGGCATGGGCATTTGTAGGGCTAGCCCAGAAAAAGCCCTCGTCCTATGCTTTTTTTCCCCAACCAGCCCACAGATCCTGTATGTGTTGCTTAAATACTATCCCTTCAAGTCATAATTTATTCATAACTTGATTGATTGATTAATATGCTCTTATTTTATTTCCAGTTATTAATATTATTTAATTTAATTTTATTTTATTAATCTATTGTATTTCAGGTAATTTTTCAATTTTATTAAATTAAATCTAGTTTGATTCCATCATGCAGCTCATAGAGAGTTGTTTTTGTATTGTATTTATTCTATTGAGCGCTTTGTATCTATTTTAGAAAAGGCGCTATACAAATATTGGTTATAGAGGGCAGCAGATTTAGAGCATCCCTATCGAAAGCCTCCAGCGAGTGATGACGATCTTGTTGACCTAAATTGGCAGGGAGCCAGCGAACGTTCGCGCCATATCGTCAACACAGAAATTTCTGTGATCGTCAATAGCGATTTGCGATCGCGATCGATCGCGAATAGCGATCTCAAAGCTCATCCGCTGACACGTACCGGCCGTGCATACTAATGCGCGTATTGTACGCATCATTTTCAATCCATAGGCTAGGATCGTCTGCATGCAAACTATTTGACTGTACTGCATGCATGCTGCATGCATATCGACGTGACGCGAGCTAGGAGGAGTCAAGAAGATCCACGATCAGGCATTCAGATCAGCCGCAGGTTCGTGTTTTCTTTTCGTTTTCCTTCCGATGTTGAGATTTAATTTCAGAATTTTCTTTTAAAAGTTTTAGCTAACTGTTGGGGGTATTTAGCGTGAGTTTGAGTTTAAGTGGCCATATCATGGTTTAGGAAACCATTCGTTCATTTGGCGCACGCACTTGTTGTGTACAAAGAGCATGAATGCGTGTGACCTGAATAAAGCGCTGCTGTACAAAGTGAACGGTGGTTCCTATTTCACGATAATGCCGTCTCTAGATCACAAATGAATTTCTAAAAATATTTTGTTAAAAATTTGACAAAAGAAACCGTCCCCTCAACTGACACTTTTTACTACTAAATTAATAAAAAAATAGGACTAGTCTAGTCTAGATCTAGTCTATGTAGGACACACATATTTAGACTAGAGTCTATACACCTTTATGTACACAAGTACAGGTTTGGCTAGGCCAGGGTTTGTTATGAATGATGTAGGTCAGACCTAGACCTAGAATAGATCCAGGCCTAGTCCTAGATCTAGATATTAAGATACATGTAGATACAGTGTAGATCTGGTATCTAGTCTAGATCTAGATCTAAATCTAGACCCTGACTAGATCTAGATCTAGAGTAGAGAGAAGTAGTGGACCCAGTTTTTTTGGCAGCTTAAAGTGAATATAGATCTACTGAAGAAAAAAGCAAAAGTTTCGAATTGACTATGCCATTTTTGAGCTTAGTGTATGATAGTGCTGTCGGTGGAGTCGCGGGTACCCGTTGACCCGCCCGAAAGCTTTGTGTCCCGGGCGCAAAAAATTAATGCTCGATACCCGAAAATGTAAAATCTTTGCATTATTTACGTGGAAAATTAAAGCTTCCCATGATTTGGACTTTCCTACACCTGCAGAAATAATCTGGCCAATCACAGAGCTCCTTACTTTAATAGCCTGCGGTGATCTCTCTGCGCCGCGTAACGTGTAGTCATATATTTTTTGTTTTAGTCCGAGTACGATGAAAGCCGTTCAGGGATCCTTCCGTTCTTTTCTTTGCCCCCTTTTTGCTATTTGGGTATCACTGTATGTGACTCATCACAACAGAATCAGACAGAAGTCGTGCGAAGAGAAGTCGAGAAAATGGGCAAAATAGTAATATACTCCCAAATTTTCGAAATTTTGCTTTATTTTCTGATCTTCCATGTTTCAAGTATGCTCTGTAAAAAAATCTAGCGAAAACATAAGGGAAAGGGTCGAAAAAGCAATTTTTCTGCGAGTGTTTTTTTTCGGTCATCAGATCTTTTTCGGACACACGGCGAGATCCAAAGATCGAATTTGGCTCCGCGTAAGCTCCGCCCCCTAGCGACACACGCCTTCGCTAATTGGCCATTCATAGTCACAGTGATCTCAGCAAAGAATGACGCAATGATGTGTGGTTTTTCAAAAGCGAAAACGCGATGTAGGGAAAGAAAAAAAAAAGGAATACCTGAACGGGTTGGGATTACTATGATTTTGATGGAGATCAAAAGAGTGTGTCTTGTCGTGTGTTGTTCTTTTTAAGATGGAACTTTTATAGAATTTTTAAACAGTGATGGAAAATAAAGTAATTATTTCTTTGAAAAGGGGTAAATGATTAAACGGAAAGAAGTACAACTTACTCGCATACAAGTCATGCCCTCCTTCTAAACTCGTGTGTCTGAGAGTTGAGAAAATGGACAAACCTTGATTAAGACATGTAATCCGTTTTATTTAAATTTAAATTTTAACATGATACCAGATTGAAATGAAAGAACAAGAGAGAGAGAGAAATGGGGAGATAGAAAGAAAAGAGAGAGGGGGAAAAGAAAGAGAAATTACCAAGGAAGGGAGGGGGCGGTCTGTGTAATATAATGTCCATGATTATTGTTGCGTGATTTTAGACCGAAGTCAAACTAATAAGACAAAGTCTTGGCTGTGGTTTGGGTGGTGAGGAAGTTAGCAGAATAGACTGAAGAAAAGATAGAAAGAAAAAAAGCTCGTCAAATTACGTCGGTATTTAGTTTTAGCAATGGTTGGAAAGGGCTCTCTTGAACATTTGCTAATTCCCCGGAAAGTGTAAAATAAAAGGATGACAGTATTGAACAAGGAATCCATGGGCAAGGGTGTTTGTGGGGTCGGGAGGGGCCTGGCCGGGAGGAAGATAAGAAAACGTGTGGATAAAAGAGTGAAACACTTAAGAAGAAAGAAGTTTTTCAAAAGCCCAGAGTGTTTATGATGTATAAAAGCTATTAACACGAGGACTTCAGAAAGACAACCCAAAGGACCTAACCCCAGGACCTACCCCTCCTCTCCCCCTTCCGGGCTTTTAGAAAAACAGAACAAAGCTATAGCTTTCATTCAGCGATTCTGATCAAAGCCGTGTCTTTATCCACAAACGGCAGCGAATTCTATAGTAAGGGTGGGGTGGGATGGGGATAATAGATCTAGAGTCCACCTCTAAAAGAAAGTAAGGAAAAGTGTTTTCAAAGGCGGTTGACTTATGGATTTAATTGTTTAAAATTGAATGAAGATGGGTATAGTGAAAATAACCATATTCTGTTCATGATCATCTCTTTTCACTTGGCATCAGTGTCTAAAAAACAGATAGCACGTTCATGAAAAAAGATTGATTTAAAATGCTACAAAGTTTTTAAAAAAAGTGATTTTGTTGATGTTGAATTAAAGGAATTTGCTAGTGTTATTTCTAATCCTTTAAAACACCAAACTGCCAAATACTCAGTGTACTGAGTGTAGCTTTATTGTAAATCGGGGAGGCGGAGGAGGAAAGAATAAGGAGAAGGAGAAACGGTGTTGAGAAACACAGAGGTCTTTGGTTGCATTTTTGGTTGCGTTTATGAAGAAAAAATGTAGCTTAAACCGAAGAAACTAGAGGCCTATACTCTTGCAAATTGGCAAATAAACTTGGAGATAAACATGATGAAATATACGTCGCCTTTGAAGTAATGCTCGACTCGTTCTCGTCATTTACTTGTTGGCTTGAAGGAACGATAGAGTTTAAGAGAGAGAGAGAGAGAGAGAGCAAGAGAGAGGAGGTCTAAAAGAGAAAAGAAGTAGAAGAAGCAGAAGAAAGAAGAAGCAGAAGAAGAAAAGAAGAAGATGAAGCGACATAGGTGTTTGGGTGTATGGGCATTTGATGAGTGCGGTGTAAAATTGTTATTGTGGAGGAGATTGGTGGGGGTATTACGTTAATGATGCTGGCGGTTGAAAAACGAGCCGTCAATTTTTATCTGCAATTTGCTTTCAAAATGATAACAGGTCGACTGAATTCACGGTGGCAAGAGAGACAAATCTCTGTCCCCCCCCCCCAAAAAAAGGATGGAGAACACTGCGTTGAGAAGGTTGTGTTTTGATGAAGAAAATTTGTAGCTTAACCGAGGGAAAATTATAGGCATACTCTTGCAAAAGTCGGGTAAGTGAATAGAATTATCAGTTAATCTTGAACTTGAAGGTGCAAAATGAAGAAAGAAAAAATGATAAGAGTCTTACAATAATCATCATATTGATGTGTGATGTCAAACCGTGAAGATAAGGAGAAAAAGGAAGAACTGTCAGGTCATGATGACTGATCACGGCAAATTAAGAAGAAAAAACAATAGGACTGAGGAAACAGGTGTTTATTTTTTTAAAAAAATCACGCAAGGCAACTTTTATGTATATCATGTCTTTCAGTATTGATTCTTTTCAAAGCATCACTGTGCTTTATCCTGGTTTATCCAAATTACACTCTTTGTTGAGAAAACAAAGCGCGGATTCTGGAAGAGAGAAGGCCCCACGCCATGACTGCCTTGAAAGGCCTGCAACGCACAATAGCAGAGTAATACGCCTGCGAGTCTCGGCGGGAAGCTTTTCGGAGCCATAAAACAACTTGTCTCTTTCCCTTGAAAAAAACATTATAATTCATGACCGAAACAATTCAAAACTTATGTTTTTAGTGAGCAGAATTGCTATAGAATCAGGAAAACCAGTTTGTATTCCATTTCATAAACGGTTGCTAAGGCCTTTTCCAGAATGAATTTGACATTACCCGTTAGAAAATGCCTCGTGAAGACAAAACGGAAGTCAAACTTTAAAAGCGTTTTTCTCGAAGAAATACTTTCCAGAGCCCCTGCCTTCTCAGGGTTTAACGGCAATTATCTCAACAAATACTCCTTAGCTTGAGCTATATATCAAATTAAAGCTTGAGAAATGGGGAATCATAATCATTCAAAATATGACATTTGAAAAAATGCGACTTCTGTCAGATTTTGACGTGACGAGTCACAAATATCTTTATTTTGCAAAGCACAATTGTACTTTTAGGAGTTCTGTCGGTTAAATTTTTTTGGCATGATTACCTCTGTTTCTGCAAGGTAGGTGAGCTTTTGATCAGGTGTCGTATTTTGAGGTTTTGCCGTTTTTTTAGCTTTTCGGATACATTAAGCTATTCTTTAATATCTCTCTTCTTAATTTCAGCTCTCAAAATGATATTAATTTAAGAAAATTGCATTTCAATTTCAGCAATTTTTCAAAATGGTTCTGAATAATCTGGCAAAACAACGTAAATTGACTTACGTTTGTTTTGCCAGATCACAGCAGAGTGCATGAAAAGATATGTTGTTTGCCAGATCACAGCGCTGGTATGCAAAACGACTTACGTTGTTTAGCCAGATCACACACGAGATGCCTTATTTAGGTGATCTGGCAAAACAACGTATCTTTAAAAAAATTTTGATATTTTAAATAAAGAATATTTTTATGGCTTGATTTTACAGTAGACAGTAGAAGAATGGTATTAATCATATTTACAAAACGTATCTTTAAAATTATTCAGTTGGAGAGAAATGGGAACAATTTTTACTGTAAAATCTAAAATCGCGGATATCTCGGAAGTCCCGAAACTGAGATACGTTGTTTTGCCAGATCACGGCCGGGGTACCCGCCCGAAACTTAGCAGGGGTACCCGGGCACAGAAATACTCGAAATTGACACCCCTAGTGTATGATGAGTTAATACAACAGCGTTTAGTGTGTCCCTTTAGAAGGTTGCGTTTAGGAGAACAGCTGCTTAGAAAATCATATCCTGAATCACGTTCAATCGGAAGATCCGTGTGTATTTTTGAGGGCGATTCGATGACGTTAAGGGGTGAAGACTAAACCCCGGAAGTAGCAAGAGCCGTAGGGAGCTAGCTTTGTAACGGTACGCACGGTTGCAGTGAATTTGGTCTGAAAAGTTGCGCGAGACATGAAAGAAAAAAGTGATGAAACGGCGCGGTGATTTCATTGCGCGTTACGGACTTAGCGCTCGTTGAGGGGGGCGGAATCCCCCCCTTTGTCCTTTTAGGGTGAAAAGTGCGTTAATTTCAATTGAATATATTCATTTGTTTGTGGACAGTCATATCTTCTTTCATTATTCAATTACATTATAAAAAGAAATATTTTCTTTTTTAAATTGGATAGAATGGCAATTGAAGTAAAATTTTCTATTGATTCCGTCTGATATGGGAGGTTTGTTGGCGATAAATGGAATTGTGTACAACTCTTAAAAAAATTTGTATGATAATGTAGACGGGTACAATAGCCATATATCCATGTAAAATGATTGCCAATACCTCCCAGTTTAAAAGTATGAGCCAATTTCTTTATCAAATTCCCTCTTACATGCTTATGATCATTTTCAAACACAGCGAATAGCTTGCTGAAATGTCAACAAGCTCGGTTTACTTCTGCAACTGTTTTCCCAATGCATTTGTTGATCAGATCAAATGCAATAGGCCTACCATTTGAATGACATGGTAGATCTACTTCATTTGTCATTGTATGATTCTTTTTTAGGTTAAAATGAGTGAATACTGCTCTGCTCGAACAAAGCGCCGAAAAATAAAGAAGAAAGTAGATGAGCACATCAGAAGTATTGAAAATGAAGAGGCTTCCTTGATGCAGCATGCTCAAGCACCACATGATCAACAGTGTCATATACATCTACAAGTACCAGCAGAGCCAGAGGAGCTTGAATTCCCAATTGATGCAAATGAGGAGTACAACCTGTCAGAGGTTGATGATAGTTCCAGTTACAGTGAAGTTCCTTCAGATTCTGATAATGAATCTTTCATTAATTGCCTGGATGATATACCTAACTATTTTGAAATGGAAGATACAGGAGAAATAGAAAGTGAAGATAGTAATGATGAATCTAGCAGTGATGAATCATGTACCATTAGAGAGCAGTTGGCTGAGTGGGCAATGCAATACAACACACCGCATACTTCTTTGTCTACATTGTTAAAAATTCTCAAACAACAAGACCTTGATGTTCCTCTCGATGCAAGGACACTACTAGCCACACCGAAAAATGTAGAAATTAAGAACAAGGCTGGAGGGCAATATTATTACTGTGGTATAGAGAACACGATCAAGAACAAAATGATGACCTGTTTGGGTCGTATGAATGGTGCAGATACACTTACATTGCATGTAAATATAGATGGAATTCCTCTGTCTAAGAGCAGCACTACAAGCTTATGGCCTATTCTGGGCAAGATCCAGGAAATGTCTGAGTTGGATCCCTTTGTTATAGGATTGTTTGCAGGCTCCGCAAAACCGTCTCCTGTATGCGAATTCTTGCATGATTTTGTCCAAGAAATGAAGATTTTACAAGAAATTGGGATAACATGCAATAACAAACACTATCGATTAATACTGGATGCCATTATATGTGATGCACCAGCGCGAGCAATGATCAAAGGCATCAAAGGTCACTCGGGTTACAATGCATGTGAGCGCTGCACAGAGCAAGGTGAAATTGTTCAAAATAGGGTTACATTCCCGGGAGTCTCTGCACCGGAACGAACAGACCGCTCATTCAAGGAACTAATTGACGAGGATCACCATAAAGAAGTCTCTGCTTTCCAAGATCTTGACATTGGATTAGTAACACAAGTACCACTTGACTACATGCATTTGATATGTATTGGCATTATGCGCAAGCTAATTTTTCTATGGTTGAAGGGGCCTTTGAACTGCAGACTGCAATTTGCCACAGTGAAAGCTATATGCGACCATTTGATGGTAATTAGAAGGATGATACCAAGAGAGTTTTCTAGGAAACCCAGGTCCTTACTTGATGTAAAGAGATGGAAGGCAACCGAATTGAGACAGTTCTTACTGTATACTGGCCCTGTAGTGTTGTGTGGCAAGCTAAAGAATCAGTTTTATCAACACTTCTTGTTGCTTTCTGTGTCAATGAGGATTCTTCTGAACCCAGCATTATGTCACACTTACTGCGATTATGCTGGTGCATTGCTTCAGACATTTTTCAAGAATTTTGGCAAGTTATACGGTTTCCAATTTCTCGTCTACAATGTTCATAGCGTGATTCATTTGTACAAGGATGCCAAGAAATATGGTGCCTTGGATAATGTATCAGCATTTCCATATGAGAGTTACCTAGGGAAACTGAAAAAAATGGTACGTCGACCTCAAGACCCAGTGGCACAAATTGTTCGCAGACTTGCAGAGCAGCAGCAGCAGCAAAGCAACAGAAACAGTGCTGATAAGCAGCCAAGAAAATGTCTCAAGGTACCCCATACTTCAGGTCCTGTAACTCGGGAATACAGAACATTCCGTCAGTATCGGCAGTATCATGGAAAGTACTTTGTTTCGTGTGTGGAAGGAGACAATTGCTTTGCTTTGCAGAATAAAATATGTCTCATTCAGAACATATTGATGTCACCGTTGGATTTCTCTATACATTTTGTCTACAGGGAGTTTGAACAGATGGATTCCTTCTTTTCGGACCCTATAAGTTCATCAAGTTTGGGCATCTTTTTGGTACAAAAAGCAGCACGGCATTTTGGTGTAGTAGCTTTGTCACAATTAAAACAGAAGATGGTACTTGTATCATACAAGGACAGATTTGTAGCTCTTCCACAGTTGCATCAGTGTTGAGATGGTGAGTGGAATGTTACAATGCAGTGAAGAAGTTAAATGTTGATTAATTATATCGGAGGTGACATTAGTGGCAATTTCCAGGTACCGGTATTTGTCCTTCAGTATGAGTGGTTTGTTGTTGGGTTTGGTTATAGGGCCTGGCTGTCCTGAATCTTCAGTAATTGCACAGGCTGTGCTTTAAAAACTCAATAGAATCATGGTAGAAGAAAGTCGCCTCGTCAAACTTATCCAACAACCAATCCCTATAGGCCATTTGTCTTCCTCCAAGCAGTGATGTCAAGGCACTCATGCAGGTATTTTGTGTGCGCTTACATGTCACCTTTGACCCATTCGTGACAGAGGTCCACATTTTGTGGTTTGGCCTAATATCTTTTGATGTAAAGCCCTAAAAATCATACCAAATACGTGAGCAGAAAGAGCAAAAAATTCTACACAAACTGTGCCCATTTTGGTTGCATCAATATTTGTTGTTTGATGCTGAAAATTTGTTAAAGAAAATAAGCATTAAAATCCTTAAATTGGCAATGTGATAGAAGATTTAAAGTCAGTTTTCCCCTGCAAATTGGCAACTTTTTGACTTCTCATCATAACTTCCCTCAATTTATATTCATTTCAGATACATGATGTTTTATAAGAAAAATGTAGCAATAAAATAAGAATGTTGGTGTTGCCAATTTGAAGAATAAAAGCTGATCAAATTAGGCTTTAAACAATTCCTGTCACGAATGGGTTAAGTGCATACTACGTACACCAGAGTAATGGCAACAGCGCCTTTGATTTAGTACTGCATCACTGCATTATGCACTGATGTCAATGACAGTGACTGCAGGAAGACAAAATAATGGATCGTAGTCCTTTGTTGGAAAAAAAATTGATGTCACTTCATCTATATTTTTATAAGCCTTACCCTTTTTTAGCTTACTTTTAAACATGTCATGTGACTTAACCTTAAATTTGTATTATTAAAGCTATTCTTTACACCAAGATCAAAAAATAGACCATTCAAAACAAAATGTATATTATCCCATAATGGAATTGGGCTCTCAATATTTCCATGCAGAATTTAATTTGACAGAGAATATTTCCAATTCTCCATTCTGACTGACATATAGACCAATTTCACAACGCAAGAGGGAAGCAGACTGTTCGACACAGTTCAACATACTGTGGTGGGCGCTCCAACTTTTATAGTACACAAGTCAATAGCGCGTTATGTACATTCCTTCGATTTTTTGTCTATTTTGACCAGTATATGCAGCTTTTATTTTAATATTTGCGATGAAAAATTATCAGGGAAGTTCAGGTCGCAGCTGTGCAGTGCTCAAATGCGACAAGAATTAGAGAAAGTGTAAAAACTGGAAGCTAACTGAGTGTGAAATTCACTCGCTTTTGACTCGTGAAGCCTGTTTGTGTGAGAAGCCATACTCCCTACACGGGTTTCCGTAAGCAATGTGAAGGAATTCGTCGCCAGTGGGTAAAAACATCAACAGAAAGGACTTCAAAGTCAAGAAACATTATCATTATGTACTTTGGCGTAAAATTTAATGCGTGAAAACATGACTTTGTAAACTGGGTAAGATTTAGGGCTCCCGTTTACTACGGCTTCTATGCTGCAATCGAACTTTTACTGACAAAACTAAGTTGAAAAACCATCGAAAGTACAAAAAGACATGATACCTTCATCCGTCAGATATGACCATTGTCTTACCTCATCTACCCATGTATCCATGTTTTATTTTATTGATCTATAATAACGTAAATAGAACAATATCGGGGCATATCTCATAGCTTACATTCATTTTGTACACAGAGCCAATTGCTGTCAGCGAGCTTGCCCACAGCAGCAATGGCGTCGCCAATAGAGGGCCAAATACATAAACCGGAGGTGAAATTGGTCTATATATATATATATGAAGAGTTTGGTTCACACAGGGGGCTGTTTGAACAGTGATATACCTGTACTTATTAATAAAAGGTATTGGTAATTTTCAAAAGTTCAGTGATATATTTTTTTTTCATTTTCCATCACAAATGTATTGTAGAACCATATATACATGTACCTGTCTGGTGACCATATTCATTTAGATCATAATTTTCTTAATATTTGTTTTGCTTGGTTATTTTACAGTGATGTATGCAATAGTGGAGTTTTTAGAAGAGGAGACGGTTGAAGCAGTTCCAAGGGGTTGGGTACATAGCGCTGATAGCAGGATCCTTGGTGTAAGTGAGGACCAAACATGTTGCTACTGGCCGCCAAGCAGTATCAAGCAGAGCAGGTTGGTGAGAATGGTTATTAACTGTCACGAGCCAGATGCCTCATGGGATGTATATGACGTTCGAGTTTTGGCCTATGCAGGTAATGCAGCTTTTTAAATGATGTAGATTTTGTTTTGTTAACAACGGGAAGATTCAGCTTTATTCCATATGTTTCCAAGAATGAGATAACTGTAATTTTTATCTGGTGTTTGAAATATTTTTAACAATAATCTAAATATACACTGTACATGTAATCTGTAAACCACCGCTAATTATAGTATGTTCAATCTTGCCACCCAGGCTTATGATAATAACACATCAAAATGAAACCCAAAAGAATTAAAATGTGTCTTTTTATATCCTGTGTTAATTCAGCCCAAGTAATAAAATGCATGTACATGATTTAGAAAATCTGTGGTGTTTTAATTTGTTTTGTTGATTATCCATAGCCACAATCTCTTGAGGTGGAAGATTTTTAGCTACCGTGTAGTCTCTTAGGAAGTTTCAATTTATCAATTTCATCAGTTTATTTATATTTTGTCTGAATGTATTTCAATGAACTTTACTTGATTATATTGCTATTGTTATGCTGTCAGAAATTTTTATTACAAGACTTATATTTATTTATATTTTGTTGAAGAGTTAGATAAAAGTTGAATTAAATTGAATTGTCTTGGCATATAATTTTAAGGAACTTTCAGTGTGCATTACTGCATTCATGGTATTACCTCAATGCTTGTGCTCTTTTAACCAAACGTCATGTATTGTCACCTGTGATTGGTATTTATCTCAATATGAGTTCATCCAGAGGAAGCAGAAGTATATTTTGTAAACTTTTAATTTTAACTTGATATGTTTAGACACCTATGATTCTGCAAGGGAGAAAGTTAGGAGGTCAGAAACCACTTCAGATTTAAGTACGGAGGTTGAGGAAAATTACGGCAGACAAAAAAGGAAGAAAAGGTAAGCCATAAGGATACAGCTTTTGTCTAAATTAAATCAACATCAATTACGCAGTATGAAGAACCAGCACGTACATTATGCATAATCAAGATATAGGCGGCAGCTTTGATCATGGATACCATAACCACTCAACGTGAATGTTTACCACTAACAGGATTTCACAAATCACATGATATATGCATAGCTCAGATGTCGATTCAATTGTAGACAGTTTACATAGGTTGATCTGGGATCAGGTTGTATTGATACTGCACAAGCTTGCATTTCTTAAAGCG
>JAPZVO010000728.1:0-27347 GCA_029962745.1 Echinometra lucunter
TGTTCTTATCATTTTCAATATTTTCATTTGTGATATCTTGGCAAAAAACTAGACCATTAACAGTAAGATTTTCACAGATTACTCTGCAAATATGGACAATCAAATTGACATATGGTTCACCCATCCAACTTGTCTTTTTTTTCACATGAAAACTAAGTTAACCAGCACCTTTAAAGCATCCAAGTTAATGCTGTGGGCTTTTCATGAAAATACACTGAATTATATATTGAAGTACATGTATACTATACTATACACATATCTTTTCTTGTTGTAATTATCATGAGGCTATTAGCAGCGAATTTAAACAATTTCAAAACCTAGACTTGACTACAAGACAAAAGCAGTCAATCCAATCAGATACAATCAGATTGTATATCCCAACCATCTTATAACACGGTTATAATTTAATATTGATCTTTACCACTTGACATCATTTCAAATTGTGCTACAAATGCCATGCTTTTTTGGTCATACCAGTTTATTTATTCTAAACTGAAAACGGATTGTGAGTTCCAAAAATTTGTAGCAATACTGTTCACACATATACTAGGTGTTTCAAAAACATTTTACTCTTTTATCATTAATTACTTTTTACTGGATTCATAAATGATATTCAAATTTTGATAGTACATAGCAGATGAGTTACAAATTTTATGGGTATAATTTGGTGGTATAACCGTCTTTTATTTTCCTTTTATTATTTCGTTTTCAAAAAAAGATTTCAAATATCGGCCACATTTTGCAGCTATGTAGAAAAAACGAATACTATTGCAAAAGCATAAAGTGTACATGTATGTCTCCTTTGTTTGACAAAAGCCATTCATTCCCAATCTGGGTCATCTTTTGTGAGGGTTGCAAACAATGACGAAATTGGCATCATTAATGAGGAAAGGTATTAACGGTGCTAATTCCTCCATTGTGTGCAGGGCCCACAAAAGATGACCCAGATTGGGTATGAATGGCTTTTGTCAAACCAGGGAGACACACACTCACCATACACTTAATTGCTATTGCAATGGGTCTTTGTTTTTTTTCACATAGCTGCAAAATGTGGCCGATATTGAAATCTTTCTTTGAAAAGAAATCATAACAGAAAAATGATAGACAGTTATGACACAAAATTATACCCATAAAATTTGACACTCCTCTGCTATGTACTATCAAAATTTGAATATCATCTGTGAATCCAGTAAAAAGTTATTAATGATCAAAGTGTAAATGTTGTTTGAAAACACCCTAGTACACTGATATCTATCTTTTACAGTACACCTCTTTGACGTTATTTCAGCTTCCAAAATATACCTTTCAGGACTGAAAAAAAAAAAATTACACATGTATGCATTGTTTTTTAAATTGGGTACAAATACAGATCTACAATGTCCATAAAATCGGGCTCAAGGTGGACACATTTCATATTTGGTTATTGAGTCAGAAAATATCGCTCTTCTCTATGCGGCACTTTACCAGAAAGAACAAACTGAATCATGGTATCTTCCTATGAAGTCTCGTCATGAAAGTGAGGGACATGCTTGTCAGTGGGGCACTTGTCCTTCACCTTGAACAAAGCGAGGTTGACAGAATTCAAGTGTTCGCGTCAAAGTGCTTTCGAACTGCAGGTGAAATACGTAGAATGCTGAAAGGTAGCATGCTGCAGCCGTCAACAGATCCCCCACCCTGCACACTGGTGTGCCATCAATGACCATTGAGAACTCTCTGGAATGCAGTGGGGAGCTTTCGTCCGTGCTCACAAAGATGGCTAATCCTGTTGGTCTCCATCCCCCTATGTGGACATAAGTATAAAACAATAAAGAAAGAATACTAATTGTACTTCGAATTACTCAACAATGCTTTAATGTAACTTTATCAGACTGGAAAAGGGATGTACTTTCTCAGCATTTTTGTATTCATTTCATTTTTCTTTTAATTCTTTCATTATTTACTAAGGTCATGTGGAACTGTGAATATCACCCCAAGCCTCCTCCACCCTGTCCCACAAATGTCCTCCATCCGCAGGGCAAGCTCTCTATGATGACTTATCATTTTTGTTTCTATTAATTCCTTCATTTCACTGATAAATATATATTTTTTTAAAGTATACTGGACAGGCCTGTGACCTTTGGCCCCAAATGTCCCTCAAATCTATTTGGTTTTTGTGTGTCCTCTCAAATGCCACCATTTTACCAAGTTTGAAGAAAAGAAAATCCCATCAACCATTAAATATTTCAAACTTGATGGCTGAGGCAGAATGATGCACATTTTGTCATACAGGAAAAGTGTAAACAGTGAGACAGTCTTAACCTAAGCAATGAAAAATTATGACATCCATTCATAAAGCACCCTCCTTACCAGGAATAAATCATAACAGGGAATACTCTACCTGGTATCTGAAGATGTTGTTGCTCTCTCCTAGAAGAGCAGGTATGGCTGTTATGGCAGCTTTTGCTTCTGCATCTATAATAACACGAAAATTAATGTCATAGGTTTAATGGGGGATTTAACACAACCCTGTCAACCTACAATAACAACCCATTTTCATTGTGATTTATTGCAATACTTTTTTCACAAAACGAAATAAGGAATTAAGAGAAAGTAAATAAGAAATAGGAGCAAAGTAAAACAAAGTAAGAAATGTAGGATTATTGAAAGTCCAAGAAAAAAACATTTCACCTTGAAAAATTGCAACAGATCTTGCAAATGACTATTGATAAAATATCAATGTAAAAAGAGTTAATTTACATGCAATGTGAAGAAGAAGAAAAAACATTAATATAAAATGTAAGTGATGATTGTCACTCACATTCCATCAGACACAAACCTAATAAGGGTTTTTTGGATTTACCCACACTGGTAATGCCCAATGTGTACAAGATGGATATTCAACCCACCTTCTCTAGCCTTCTCATCTGCAAGTTTTTCGATGTCTTCGATTATTGATAGCAAGTCTTCATCCCTTTTCAGTTTGGTTCGAAGACATCGCCCCTTGTAGGAGAGGAGAAGTGGTCTCGCGTACGTCTGTAGCCCCCTTTTTCAAGAGCTGCAGAGCACCAAACTTCCGTGAATGCGTCGGAATTCTGCAAGAAGCTGAACAAGCAAACATACACATTGTTGTTATACTTGGACTGAAGTTTGGCCTCTTAGAGGAAAATAACCCCTCAGTTACACTTTTTATTTTGTCAGAACACAAATATCTTGAAAAATATCACTTGAAATTGTTTTAATGTAAAAATTATGTGATCACTGAATTAATCCTTTTTTTTTCAATTACTTTTTTTTTTGGGGGGGGGAGGCGGGTTGGGGAGTAGACAATAACCAGTACTGTAATAACATTTGTAGAGGAACTTAATAGAATATTGGTAGATAATTGTCATGAAATAGTAATAGGGCTTGATTTCAACAAGTGAGAATTATATGTTATATGTGCTAAGTTTATGACTATGAAGTAAACCTGAAACTATGGGTCCGTTTATGCTTAATTTGCGAAGGCAGAAGAAACGCTGATTCAAAACGCTGTTAAGTTGACCTTGGAGACTTAACGAAGGCAGGTCAAACTGGGCGTGCGCTTTTGCTCAGTCTCCTCATTGATCCAGGCCATAATGCCAGTACAGGCGCGGCCTTTATTGTATTGACCGGAAGGGTGTTTAGTGACGTCACGTTAAACGCCGTTTAGGTGAGAGTTGTGTTTATGCTTCCCCGATTATTACGCGGTTAGAGCTAACGCAAATTCAAAACGCACAAATTTGTGCATTTTGAATCAGTGATTTGAATCGGCGTTTAGAAGGAAATGAGCATAAACGCAAAGCTGATTTAAACTGTGTACAAACTATGTGATTCAAAACGCTGATTCTGGGCCGAAAAAAACACACCCTATAATAACACCATACAACTAGCTGCCATTCCAATTGCAAAACTGCTGTTACGATTATATTTTAGTAGCACATTCATGTAGCACATTGATAGGTATCTACAAGTAACAGTTTGTGTCTCATCCATGCACATAGCTGTCAGAATAGATAAAAATGAGTGAACTAAATTAATGTAACTTTGTTTCTTTGAATAAAAAACCCCAAGTATTTAGAATGCATATATTTTCCATGCACTCTTATAACCCTATCTCCACGGGGGGGGGGGGGGGGGGGGGGGGGGGGGAGACGAAGCCTGTCAACCCCTAAATTGACAAAAACCTGCATTTTCCATACGTTTGTGTGCAAAACAGCTTATCTCATATATTGGTCAAAAACACAGCTTTTTCAATCTTCTAGGTCATTTACAAGACGTTATGTGACTTCAATTATAATTTTTGAAGGAAATATTTATGTATTTGTGAATTTCATGAAATTTGATGCCTCCCATTTGCATGAATTAAAATATTCAACAAAATTTGGAATTTTGGCGCGGAAAAAAAATTATGAGGCAACGTTCATCCCATTTGCATGAATTAAAATATTCAACAAAATTTGGAATTTTGGCGCGGAAAAAAAATTATGAGGCAACGTTCTTTACACGTGTCTTGACAAATGTGCAAATGTTCACGCCGATCGGACCCTTCGCGATCGAGATCTCGGGGGGGGGGGGGTTAAATTGACCCCTCCCCCCAGTAAAAATCTGCTCTGAAATAGCCCAGTGGAAATAGGGTTAAGGTGTACGTATGTATATACATACCTCAACACCATCATCCTTGAACAACCACGGGTATTCTTCTTCAGCTGTGCTATGGGTATGTTTTCCTTGATAATTTCATTTCTTCTATCAGAGAAGGTTAAGGTCATCACTGGCTTCTACCTCTTCGTAGTTGGGGTTCGCTTTTTGGTCCCTTCAGTTAGTAGCCATTGT
The DNA here is from genome assembly GCA_029962745.1 of Echinometra lucunter. Classification (NCBI taxonomy): domain Eukaryota; kingdom Metazoa; phylum Echinodermata; class Echinoidea; order Camarodonta; family Echinometridae; genus Echinometra; species Echinometra lucunter. The sequence goes on from JAPZVO010000728.1 coordinate 4,831, forward strand.
TGTGTGCTTCGATGCTTTGTCGTCTTCAGAAACCTGCCTTGCTGGAAGGTAGTTGGCCATCCCGAAAATAGGAGGAAACTTCACCTGCTCCTTTGCTGTCTGGAAGGATTCTGGTTGGTGGTTGCTTTCTCTTCCGTTGCACTACTTCCAAACTGGCTCTCACGGTATCATCCCGTCTCCTGCTGTTCTGGAACTTATATTTAAGTTTTGTAACCCACAGTTGCTAAAAAGAAAGCAGAACAGATATAGATACATTTTCAGCATAAAGAGTGTAATATCCTTCAGCTGAGTCTGAAGTAAACTAGTTTACATGCCACGATATATGTAAGAAACCATGTTGCAAAGAGCCGAAGTAAATGTTCAGGGAAAATGTATGTATTGGCCTGAAGCTGCGAGTTATTTGTGTCGCGTGCTCAAGGAGAGGATGTGAAAAAGAGTTAAGGGCTCGTCACACCAAGCGCGGTGCGGTAGGCAGGGCAGTTTGCGGTGCGCCGCAAATGGCCAAAATAATTCGATCACGTACGATTTCAATGAGACCGGTCTAACCAGCGGTCTCATTGAAATCGTACGTGATCGATTCATTTTGGCCATTGCGGCGCACCCAAATCGCCCTGCCTACCGCCACCGCGCTTGGTGTGGCAAGCTCTTTAGGCCTATTAATATTTATAAGTCACATATAAAAAAGACAGAAAGACAAATTAATTTCATTGCATGCATGCAGAACTGGTTGATATATATGTACATGTCTAATAGATTCAAACATTGACTGCAGAATGTTCACCACACTATGAGGCATCTCAAGATAGCACCGCAAACCTGATCTGGCAACTAATTATAATTGCAACCACTATATACCTTATTCAATAAGCAGTTTCTAAAGATTGGGCTGATGTGGACCATCGACGCATTGGACAAAACAGAATGGTTAGATTGGATGCTACTGTCATAATGGATCAAACAAGAAAGTCACATTTGCAAGAGATACTGTCCCTTGTGATGAAGTCATAACAGAGGCAAAGAACATGCTATTCCGTCGATCAGAAGGCACACTGCCATCGGCTACAGAAGTATGACTGCCGAGATAGACGAATGCATCGACGTTGAAAGAAGAAGATCTGGTGGACCCATTCCAACGGGCACGAAGATTAAAGTGATCATTCTTAAAAGGTCTAAGTTCATCAAATTTCACCCAAGAGCGTCAACCATGTGAATACACGGTTTCAGTGAATAGTGCAGAAAGGGTATATCTTGCTTCAAACAGTCTCCCAAGAAAGACTGTCAAGCCAACGGCAAATAGCGGGACGAGTGTTTCTACCAAGCATACATCTAGTACTAGTAGTCGACCTGATGTACATTTGCTCCGGCGACAATTAATAATGCTAAACCTAACCCAAACCCTAACATCATTCTAATCCTTACCCTACTCCGAACCATAAACCAAATCATAACCCTAACTCTATGTCTTCGGCAAACTTGTTGGATCACCGTCGACCCACTGATACAGCGGACATTGCTTCAAACGGTCCCCTAGGCTGCCCGATAACGCCAAACCCACATCAGCTGCATGGTCCTCCAACTGGTGCCGCTGAACCTCTTAAAGCTGATCAACCAAGTACTTCACACGCTCAGCTGTCTCATTCTAGTGCCTGGTTTGCAGACTACAGAGTGCCTTAATCCCTTCCCAATTCTTTGATTGCTAAGATCAAACGAGTTTGCCATACTGGACTTGATATTTGAGTCTCAGTTTAAATTACTAGTATTCCAATATACCCTTCCTACCAAGGGTGATTGCACATCCATATGTCAAATATCGATTTGCCGGCTCAGGCAGTGAATCTGTTTGGACATCGCAACATTGAGTTAACTCTAACCTGTATGTGTATATATGTTTACATGTCGCCAGTCCAGTGTAACAGATGAGCCCGGACTCGAGTCCTGAACTATTAAATGGCAGGGTTTTGATAATTTGATTTATTACGGACTCGGACTCGAAACTTTTGGACTCGACTACAACACTGACATGGAGGCAAATAAAATGCATCTAGCTTAATTTTGGGGGTTAGCTTAAAAAATTAAACATACCTTCTGGTTTGTGAGCGTCCAGTTTAGATGACAACTTGGGGGTACTTCGAAAGCAGCTTGTCAACGATTACAGAGTACTGACTTGAGTTGGGTACCTATATGTAAAGAACGATGTTAAAAGTTTAACTAGAACATCTGACATATAAGACATGCAACTCTTTAATAATATTTTTGCTTCATTGACTCGCTTATATTAGAGGATATGGATTGAAAAATGTATTGGTATTGTCAATATCATGATAATCTTAAATTTCTTCTCTGAAAAATCCATTTAAAGTTTGAAATCTTGTTTTTGTAAGATGACAAATATATTTGTTGAGAGTTTGGAAATGGCACGTGCATCAAAATCTTAGACCATGATCTATATTAAACCTCAGTTAAACCTCTGTTCAGAATACGAGCCCAAACGGTAAACATGGTATATGATATAGTCCATTTTTTTCCTTACTATTAGAAAGCAATATGCTTATAAAAACAATCAGGGAATTGACAGCTTAAAGTCCTATCCAAGGCACACGGATAAAGTGCCTCCCTCCTCGTACCAGGGACCTATATTGTATGGAAGTCCATAGTCTCATTCAGTCAGGCATGACAGCTCCTATGATAGCAGTAATTGTACTATACACTGCGCACAGATACTTACAATGTAAATGGCTTCACTGACTCAAAAAGTATGTCCAGTATTGCAGATTCATTGCCAGCTGATGTATCGCCAGACTCAATCTTGGTAGTCAAGGAATCTGAGAAGCGGGGGGCACTTTGTACTTGGTCAACCAAGCACTGGTCACAGAATGTTGAGCACGCGAAGCACTCGGGGAAAGACTGGTTGATGCAAGCTTGCAGTACCACTTGTCGAAGCGGTTTTGTACACTGAAATTAGGAATGATTTGAATAAACATATATACATTGACCTGTGTATATTTTTAACTTGTCAGTTTAAATGAGCACAATTGCAGAGAAAACAATCTTTGCATTTCATTATGACATGAAACAAGACATGTTTTCCATTGCCATTGCAATGTACACTCTAGTCATCCTCAAAATTATTTCATTCCCCATGGAAACTAACATTCTTTTTTAGATTCTTATAAAAGCTATTATGTGGTGCTAAATTCCTATGTATCTTTTATCTTCTTGTTACTATATATGCACAAAGCCACATATACGAGTGGCTACACTTCATTTGCATAATAATGAATATGGCCAAAAGTTCTTTTTTTTTTGCACATGTTCAGAATTATTCATATCCCTAACATATCTCAACAGAAATGTCCTTTTGTGATTAGTGCCCATTGTTTCATTTCCTGTGAATGTGCTCATCTTTGTCCTAGTTATTCCAAGATGTTCCAATTAAATAAATACCTTTTTTGTTGACCAAAAGCCTTAATTGCTAGAGGATCATCTAAAGCAAGCCAATGAACACTATATGCCCACCATCAAGCATAGTACTTAGTGGAAACATAATGCTATGGGGATCGATGCTTCGTTCCAGTAAAATTTTAGCAAAAAAAAAATAAAGATGGTTTCAACTGGTAGAAGAAGCATGTTCTGCACAATGGAAATTTTAAAATAACACTGCAATCATTTGGTATATTTACACTTTGCTCCTTCTTCATGACAAACACGTGGTCATGCATAATGTACGACACAGTTTGGTCTGATAAATTTAGCCTGTAATACATGTAGTAGGATTAGGTGTTTTCTTTGACAATTATACTTAAAAATTTGTAAATTCATGCATACATTACAAGTTTACAACCAACCATGGTACGGGCTCTTGAGCTGCAGCTGTCTCCACAATGACCTTTACTTTGGATCTGGTTTTAACTTCATCCCCACTTTCTACATCTATAAATTCTTCAACCTCTTTGTCATAGACTTGCAGTCTGATAGAAGCTGTGCCCTTTATTTGAGGGAATTTCACCTGTGCTTCTTTTATGAGTTCTTCAGGCGTGACAAAATCCACTTGCGAATTAATTTTTTTGTTCGAACCATTGAAACATAACACCATCCAACTGAAAAGAGAAATTGAGATTTAGATTAAATACATGTACATGCATTTGTAATATATATATTTAATTTAAAATTGCATTTAAATCTGAGAAGATCGACATGTGCAACACGTTTTGTACTTTGTTGGACTGGATGTAAATTGTAAATCTTTCCATTGGCCTACATTACTCAGTGACATACAGTGATTTCATGGTTGAACATATATATGTATTAAATCAAAATGTTGTTGCATAGTTTCCAATGAAGACTGTGTTGAGAGGTCATTGAAAGCCCTTTCATACTGGAATTCAATTATTAAAAAAGGCCAACTGCTTCAGTACTTCAGATTCAGTACAATTTCCCTGCATAATATCCTTTTACTTCTCTGCACATTTTCACAAAAACTGTTAATTCTGTCACAATCTGCCACAAAATTGCATGCTTCACTGTACACCGTCACCCACAATCTATAAATGTGATACCGTAGTACAACACATTCCGAAAATTCTGTGGTATAGATACTCAGAGGGTGATGATCACGAAGTTCTGTAACTTTCACAAGTCTGAGATTATGTGCAACCCTGGATACAGGCATATGCATGAATATGCTGAACATAGTCCACTGTTCGCATTTGTTCACATACCAAGTACACTACTCCTGCAATGATAAGGCTTGTACTGATAACTCCAAACCTATAAAGGGTATCACCTTTATCAAGGACAACAGCAGACCCTGAAGTGTACCATATGCCATTATAAGCTACCTTCTTTGCCATGTACACTGTTTCAGAATGATGATCTAAAGTCATCACAAGCTGCTGCATTTCTTTTGACAACTCTCTCATGTAACGGGACTTTACCTCCAGAGTGTTCAACATATCTGAAGTTAAGAAGCTCTCCTTTTTTGATCTGTGCCATGCCTGTAGGTATTCATGTCTCTCTGCAAGAGTGCGAGTGAGATTTTTTCTGTTCTTTGTCCTCCATGAAATCTGTTTGAAGGTAAAGTGTTTCCCTTCAAACCTAATGTCCAACAGTACACAAGAGGGCCAAATTCCATTAGCATATGCGGGTAGTGTAGCAGATAGTGACATTTGGGTTTCATGGTTATGTCTTCATATTCTCCATAGTATCTTGTAGCGAAAAGCTCTATGAGGAAAGTTAAGAAGTCAGCATGACTTTGTTCACAGTTGGTGCTGTGCAGTACTCTACTATGTCAAGAGTAAGAGTAACACTAACCACCTTTCATCAGTACATGGAACTGTGTGTCCTACCATTATGGGAAGGAGACGTAGTAGGCACCATGCTTGTGCAGCAGTCTGTTTGACTTTGAATGTGCCCAAGACAGAATGACATCGGACTGGGCTTGTTCTTCACATCACTATCACCATATGGAAATGTTTGGATGATGTTGTTGAAGTATTGCAAAGTGAAGTAACCTTGCTCAACACAATGTTTGACAGTTAACTGAATCACTTCAGGGATAAGCCCTTCAAATAGATCATGGGCAATATCACCTACCAAACCATCTGTTACATGAAAGTACTGTAGGTGATTAAATGGAGAATCTTTCTTGAGTCCATACACACGAGCCAGATCAGGATTCTGAGCTATATTTCAAGTTGCTGCCTATATGCCTCTTTGTCCTTATCTGCAGTTTGTCAAGGTTGAAGTGGAGTTTAAGAGTTTGTGATGTTACATTACACCATCTACAAACACGCCCACTATGGAAATGTACTTGATATCCGCCAATCATATGTGCACCTAAATTGTCTGCACTAATGAATGAAACTGTACCATACAAGGTGTGAGCTACACCATCCTTCATAATATCGACACCTGCGGATTCCAAAGTCTGAATGTCCCGTAACAGCGGTGCTAATATCGCATCCAAAGTGTACTCATTTATATGGGATGCCAAGCACAAAGTTGCAAGTTGTATCACATGAAGTTTTGATCGATACTTTGGGGAAATGTTGCCCAAGGTGAAATAGACAGCCGCAAATTTCATCTGCTTGACTTTATTCCCCAGCGGGTTGGCCACACAGAATTCATCAAAATACAACTGTATTGTATTGCCGTGTCTTTTGTAGAAAACAATTCATTGTTTTTGAAGTGAATTCCATCACAGAAATCCCCCAATGTGTCATTCACAGACAAATGGCCATTATATACTTCTGCAAACACATCATCTTTCTTCAGCAAAGCTTTAACGGTATCTATAACAGATACATACTGAAATGTCTCATCTACTCCCTTTTCATTTTGCCCTAAAACATATTCCACTGGTTGAACATAATCAAAATGCTCTGCTGCATAATTTTCCAATGAAAACTGTGTTGAGAGCTCATTGAATGCCCTTTCATACTGGGATTCACTTAAAAGGCCCGACTGGTTCAATGCTTCATGTTCAATACCATTTTCCTGCATAATATCTTTGCCTTGGCTGACACGTCTTCACGAAAACTTTTGATGATTTCTGAAACATTTCTTGCTACAAAACTGCATGCTTCACTGGATGTTTTATGTTCTTCTCTTAAACCTAACAGAAGTGCACCCACTTCACGATTCGCATCAATTTCTACAATATCATCATCTTCAAATCCATTTTGCATAGGTCCGTCATTAATGCCTTCATCATCTCTTAAATTATTAACAACTGCTGGGTTTGGATCTTGAATGCATCGTGTAGTACAATGTTCCATCCAAAATTCTGAGTGTTTGGATTTGATGTGTCTTAAATACTGTCTACTAGTGGTGTGCAACTTCTTACAAACCATTAATATCACAGTGAAAAGGGGTTTCATTGTGACCATGCCTGTAGTGTTTTATGAGTGTTAAAAATCTCTCTGTGGTAAACATGCAAATACTACATGTAAATCTCATACTGCCCGTTTTATAAAATGATGTCTTTGAGAGGAAACAACAAATCTATAGCATGCATGTAAACTATATGTTTGCAAGTACATGAACATCTAAATCTCACTTTTTCTGAACCAATCAATAATCAAATGCAAGCTAGGGAGCATTGACTACAGACATTTTCACATTTATATTTGTATAGAAAGGGACAGGATAGTTAATAATAATCCAGAAGTAAAGGCTCATATTCTTCATCCTCATCTAAGTTCCATCATGAGATTGATATCTTACCTGCAAATTGTGAAATAAAAAGTCAGTGAACTTAACAATGGAGCATCACATGTGTGCAAAATCTATATATGGGCAAGTCCAAGGTATTGTGCACCTCACGTATGGGACATTTACTGATTTGAACCCTCCGAAAAGTAAACAAAACTATCTTGGATTTTCTAAATATTCACCAGTATGGTTGATATTTTTGATAAAAATAACTTACGGTTTACGTTTTATTAGGTGGTTTCAAACTGCCTCGATCACAAGAATCCCCGTTAAATTACGAGAACTTTTTAAGGCTAGAAAATACCCGTTAATTATTCCTGCATTCACACCACCCCGAAACACATCCTTCGGGATAAGTTCCCGAAGTTACGAGCATGCGCAGTGTGGTCTGATAAGCAGGCAAGGTGGGAGATTCAAAATCACTAGCCCAGCAGCCACCCACGCCGCCGCGCCCAACGACACGCTGGGCTAAAAGTTCCCGTAATTTGCTTTCACATCGCCAAAATACCTGCGACCTTGGAAAAATCCCCATGAAAGTTCTCGTAATTTCGCCAAGTACCTACTATTTAGCGGGTATTTTCTTTCGGGATATTACGCGTAGTTTGCTTTCACATTACCAAAATACCTGCTATTTTCTGATCGGGGTAAATTTCCCGATCAGAGAATACCTGGAACTGGCGAACTTCGAGGCAGCCTGAAACCACCTATTGACGAAAACATAACAAATTACGTATGGGACCACAGAGAAATGAGATTTTACAAAATTAAGTTCACGGTAAAAGTTCTCTGAAAGTACCTTATTGAACAACTTGCTTTTAACAGAGAAGAAAGATATAATACTGAAGTTTAATTTTGCAAAGTTTCACTTTGAAAACGTCAACCATATTGTGTTGGCGTTCATTTATTTCAGAGGACACCTTACGTATGGGACATGGACACCTTACGTATGGGACAACCTTGTTTTGAACCTGCAATTTTTATTTACTGACCCCCAATTGAAATGTAGCCAGTTATTTTATCTTTCAGAGCATACCAAATATAAGATAAAAATGCTTGAGGATCACCCCGCAAAATTGTTTGGAATCTCACTTTTTGTTTGGAATTTCACATATTTTTTGCACACAGTTTAGCATACATGTACATCAGACACACTAATTGTATGCAATGTCCCATACGTAAGGCAAATGTCCCATACGTAGACACTTCTTAATTAGTTATAACATAAAAGTTGAATTAGATATTGACTTCTAGTTTTTGGAATTGGGACTTTAAAGGAATAAATTAGAACTTCTAAAGTCTGGTTGGGCAATGTTTAGTACGTACTGTCGCAAAGAACTTAAACAAATGTCCCAAAATCCTTACGTATGGGACACAATTGCTTAACAGCAGCCTAGGAACGTCAAAACATGCCGCTTAAATAGAAATTACACTTTTTCATTGACTTTATAAAACCTGATAATATTACTAATTAGTATTACCACTGGGCTTTAATTGGCAGATTTCCTTCTCTGAGCTACATGCATGTATACACACATCCTCTGCCACTTGTAAAGAAATATACATGTCCAAGTTAACATACATGTAAAAATGATGGAGCCACCTTAAAATTTTATAAAATTTTAAAGATAGTAAAGATAGAAATTAAATGATGTGAAAGACTAAGTACTTTTCTTGCCATGTGATACCATATTCTCTTGCATAAACCATTCTTATTTGTTCAAGTATTGTATTCTATTGTATCTCTGAAACTAATTTTTCTTCAAGAAAATTTCGTACACACCATTGATAGCCCAGATACACGTATAGGTACCTTTGTGATGACATTAAATATATTTTATAAACCCTGCTTAAAGCTTGTGTATAGTTTTGGTAAATCCACCAAAATGCACCTATCACTATTCCTATTCATTGCTAGCTAATACGAATGGATATGCCCTAAAACAGTTATGATGTGGAGGATATGAAATGAAAATGTATTTCACAGGATAAATTTTGCGATTTTACATGGAAATTTAACTTGATCGGGTCACCCGATCAAATTAAAATATCTGTGTGTTTTTGTCTTTCAATTAAATCCTATTCCAAATCATGGAATGGGCTGAAACTTTCAAGATATGTTCTTTGTCTGTAACTTTTGGATATCTAATCACTAAATTTATAAGATTAGTGCTTGAATGCCCATTTTTTAAGTTTAAAACAAGCATCGCCGAGAGAGGGCGCTATATATCCAAGATTTGAATATTTGAAATTTTCTCAGAGAAGTGCAGTTGGAAAAATATCTAACGGTCTCTACGCTTCAGTAAGACTGTCATATTAGATGATATTCGATTATCAATCACATTATTGACCCTTTACCAAAGCTATACACAGGCTTTAAGAGCATTTTTCTAAACCAACTTACCCCACTCTCCCATACCACTAGTGAAGGCCAGGAAATGTTTGTACATTACCTCTTAATACAGGTACATGTATTAACCCACTATGATATTAAAGTCTATGTACAATATTTTTCAGTCATTTGATAAATCCTAATGAATAATTTACCTATTAGTAAATATTACCATGGGCTTTAATGGGCAAATTTTCTTTTCTAATCAATATATACATCATACACACATCCACTACCACTTGTAAAGAAATCTGTGCAAGTAAACACAGCTGATAATATATATATCCATTCCATGCATATGTTAAGCCCCACTCAAAATACAAAGCAACTAAAATTCAAAGATCGAAGATGACGAGACACTCACTATTGTATGATTACTTTCTATTCTGATACATGATCAATAAAGCTGCTCTTGCATGCATGTTTCTTGACACAAGTTGTAATCTTCGCACTCATTTCTGATATGCCCCTTCAAGATCAGCTCTGAAGGTCAGGGGAAGTTCATTCCACATGACCTGATATAGCCACACTCAAAGGGCAACTGAAATTTAAAGATATAAGATTACAACAAGATACTAGAACACATAATCATGTTCTATACATGTACACGTTTGTCTCTACATGTATTACACAATACACATGATCAATAAATTTTACTTTAAAAACTTTTGTAAGCATCTCTCGTTCAGTCTTCACACTCATTAAGTTGCAATTTCAAGATCAGCTTAACAGCAGCCTAGGAACGTCAAAACATGCCGCTTAAATAGAAATTACACTTTTTCATTGACTTTATAAAACCTGATAATATTACTAATTATGACAAGATATTTATAAATTATTACGATGATTAAGCGCAATTTTACGATCAGCTGACAGGGGATATATATTTTTGCAATGTTTGAGAATTGTTTCGTTTTATATGTGAATAGTCAGTAAATTCCAAAATACAAACCTTGTTGTTCATCTTTTCATGTCGACTCCCATCTGATTATAGCATCTGACCTCTTTTTCCATATTCAATCACGTTTAATCTTCTCTTGATGAGAGTAAATTGTTTATTTAATAATCTGTATTCATTCCACTTTGTCAACAAAATGTCATTTTGTACTTTTTTAGGGATTTCACCTCGTAAAATTGCAGCTGTTGAAGAGTCTTTACTAGTGCAAACTGATTTTGCAGTGTTCACACAAATCTGACCACGAGTTGATGGAAGTGATGCTGATGATGTCGGAAATAGGGATGATGAGGATGATGATGAGAGGATATGGCTTTCAGAATGGCTCTTATCTTCAGTAACAATATGGCTTCTTGTTGCTGGGCTATCAACTTGAATGTCACTTGTGTTATCTTCCTGAGCTAATTTCTCTTCTCTGATTTTTTCCTTTCTTCTCTTTAGGTATGCTCTTCTGATCTCTTTGTTGTGCCTACCCATAGTATCATTCAGTATCCTATATAAACAACTCAGGGGTGTATTTATAGTCATATAGCTCTGAGGGGCATGTATTTCCCGATCTCTGGCAAATTATCCCAGTCAGGGGGTCAAATAGCTAATTATTCCCTGTCAGAGGGATATCAAATCCTGAAATAGATAAGATACATGTATGTATACCAGTAATAAATTAGAGAGTCAAAAGGGGCCTAAGCTTTCGATCCTAGCTCTTTTAGGCCCCTTTTGACTCTCTAATTTACTCCATTGGCTCTTTTTTTAGATAAGCAGTTTTCAGCAGCTTCTTTTTGCCAGTAATAAATTGTTAGAAATTGTGCAAGCATTTTGCGATCGATGCAACACAGGGGAAATTGAACACTGATTTTTTTTTTGATCTTGTTTAAGAAACTGTTCATATGATGTGTTTCAAATTTCATACCAATCCATGCATTACTTTTTTAGAAATGCTAAGATGCATTTTTGTAATTTTTCTTCTCCCAAAAAGGACAAAAGTGGAGGAAAATGTGGCCAGTAGATTTGACAAAATTTGACGATATCGGAGCTCCTACATCTTTAATTTTTAGTTTTATGAACTGAACACCGATCAAAAGACAGACAAATTTATACCCTTTCTGGTGATGTGCAAATTGTACCCATTCTATATTGAGATCAGCTTGCAAAATTAAAAAAATGTGGAAAAAGTGGCAAAAATTGGATTCCCATGCATTATAAATGGGAAATTGCTAGTTTACCAGATTGATTCAAGTTATAATGACGGATATTTGAATACCTGCCGTAAGTTTTAAACCTGTGATTTATATTTCATGACCCCCGATTAAAATGTAGCCGGTTATTTTATCTTTCACAGCATACCGAATATAAGATAAAAATGCTTGAAGATCGCCCGCCAAACTTTGTATGGAATCTCACTTTTGGAATTTTACATATTTCTTGCACAAAGTTTAGCATGTACATCAGACACACTAATTGTATGCAATGTCCCATACGTAAGGCAAATGTCCCATACGTATAGACACTTCTTAAATTAGTTATGAAATGAAAGTTGAATTAGATATTGTCTTCTAGTTTTTGGAATTGGGACTGTAAAGAAATAAATTAGAACTTCTAAAAGTATGGTTGGGCAGTGTTTATAGTACTGTCACAAAGAACTTAAAAAAATGTCCCCAAATTCTTACGTATGGGACACAATGTCCTTGGACAGTGCATAATGTGCATTATCAATGAGCTGACCCTTCTTTTTTTAATTGTATATTAAACTAGAGCATAGAACAGTCATGTCCATGTAGGAATTTATTCAAACAAATATTCCGTTGATTTAAATTGTCCCATACGTAAGGCTCATTTTGAAGTTGATGCACTTCAAGGCATGATTTCTCGCATAAATTTGCGTATTTTGAATTTTTTTTTGCTGGATATAAAAACTTCAACTATCTAACTAACATATTGCATCAATAAAATCCCTGTTATATCAAGATGAATTTTTGACATTTGAGGGGACATTATCTTGGACTTGCCCATGTGATAAACCCCACTCTAGCTACATGTAAATGCATCACGTACCTCATCCATTCCTTGATATTTATAGTCTAGTGAGATTTCTCAATATTGTTAATGCTAGAAGCATTTTTGGGTAAAAGTGCATGGGGATTTATACTTAATTAACTTAATATGAATACAATGAATCCGATAAACCTGGTTCCCAAGCGATTTTTGACCATCTTGACTATTAAATTTGCATTAATATGATATGCCCATAGACTTACATGGTTAATAAAGTCATGAAGACTGTAAATTAAGAAAATAGGCTATAAATGACATAATTTTTAACGTATGAACTCAAACACCCAGTATTATGGTGTAGATGTATATATTGTTGGTCATCAGATTGATTTCATCCAAAAAATCCTAACGTTCAAGCTATAATTTGACAAAATAAGGTTTGTTTGATGTTAGAGCACCATGTTCAATAAAAACATGAACAATAGCTAATTTATCATATAACAAGGTACCAAATTATGCGGCCATTTTTATCTGAAAACACATTTTCAAAAATGGTTGCCCTAGCTGGAAACGAACCCTATACAGCTAGATCTTGACAGTCAATGAATGTGATATAAATCGCAATGATATAACTGGTCAGCATGAAGTAATAAATAAACACACTTTAATTATGTATCCACTGTTATAGTTGGATATAAATTGGGCTTCTTTGACAAAAAACATGTTCATACGATTGCCATAGCAACAAGCCTTATTTCTTTTAAATTATGGCCTTGCAAAGTTTTTCTGGTTGAAATTTAATAATCAAATGACCAAAAGTTTGCATATCTTGACCATAATCCTGATTGGTTGAGTAAGCAAGTTGCAAATTATGAAATTTAATACATAATTTCTATATTTACAGTCTTTTTGACTACCGGTATGTTTAATACCACGTATTCATATGGGCAAAAACAGCCTGTTTTAATTATGCAGGTTTGGTTGTCAAGATGGTCAAAAATCGCTTGGGAACCGGGTTTATCGGATTCAGCATACTCATAATTATTAGGTTTAAAAAGGTGATTACTCACTTTTACCTTTAAATGCCGCTAGCAATTTTTGGAGATGTATATTTCAGATTTTCCACTAGACTATTAGCTAGGTTGAAACTTGCATTTGTAGCAACAAATTAAGGTTGAGCCACATTATAAAGATACACTTTTGTATCACTGACACATGGATATGAATAATCAATGGTCGATACAGTCCATCCGTGGGCAAGAAATCAAAAGCCTCAACACCCCCCCCCCCCTTGAAAATAGACTGCTCTATATACCCTATTCCAGCATCCATCCTCCCAGCACAAATGACAAGGGATGAGGTTTTGAATATCATTTTCAGGGAAGAGACTGATCGAAATATGCATATTTCTATTGGAAATATGTTCTGCCCAAATACATGATAAAAACTTAAAGTTTCATTTTTTTCCATGGACTCCCATGTTATAGCATCCCAGATTTTTGTGTGGTTATGTACCACACAATTATGGAGGGGAATTGCAAAAGAAAGTGAAAACAAACCGATATCAAATGGACAGTGGGAGGGGGTTATGATTTCTGGCTCACATGTATATGTATCCACTTACAAACTCACTATTATATAGAGATGGGCTTACATATTCACTGATCAGTAATTAAAAATTAAAAGCACATTTAAATCATTGTCAAAAATTTGACAGAAACTTTAAACGGAGTGGTGAAATGCTTGAACATCTTTACTTCTTACAGTCATTTAACTGTTTGTTAAAGGGGAAGTCCAGTCCAGAATGACCATAATTTCAAAAGGAATAGTAAAAATTTCCCTACAGACTGGTGCAAAAAATTGGTTGTGAAATTTTGAAATTTCACATTTTTTCGAAAAACAATTCTTGACCAGTCGACCCTCATGAATATTCAAATGAGTGAGTTGATGTCGATCATCACCTCAAAATTTTCTTCGCATTTAATTTACAAAAATGACAAAATCTCACATTTCAGCTATAAGAACATTATACTTGCTTTAATTTCCCTCTGAATAGATGCAGAATATTGTTAACTCCAATATATCTAGATATGAGGGACATACTATCACAAGTTCGGGCAAAATATTAACATTTTCAAAATTGTATGTACAAAATAATTATACGATAAGTAGTGAGGGGATGACATTATCAACTTGCTCATTTGCATAATCATATCGACTGGTCAATAAATGTTTTCTGAAAATTTGTGAAACTTCAAAATGTCATAACTTAATTCATTATTATTCAACCGATTTTCATCAGGTTTTCACTGTTTTGTTCAGAAAATTTTACTCTTTCTTCTGAAATTGAGTTAGAACAGCCCCGGACTTCCCCTTTAAACATTTTGACTCAACCCTAATCTAGATTCTAGACTGATAACTTACATTACATAATCAACAACAAAATGATGCAAATTCATCCAGTATTGCAGGTTCTAAAATAGTTCATTTTCACATGTTCATGCATGCATACATAACTCATTTACTGTCATTTGCGAAAATAAAAGCCCAAATAAAGTTTTGACAATTTTTGTATTAATATTTCAAGAATTACATACATTCATGTTATTTAAAAAAGAGAAAACAATAACTAACCTTGGTTTATTTGTATTAAATGAACTATTATGATTTTAAATTGGTCGGTTACAACTATATTATAAATCTACATACTTTACATTATTTTTTGTATAAAAAAATGTTGGGGGGGGGAGAGGTGGCAGCCAATTAACATTGTTTAGGTGGTTAAATAATTCATGAAAGGGGAAGCAAATAATTCACAGGGTGTTAATAGTTCTGGCATCCCAAAGGATAAATGCATAAGTTTCATTTTCATTAAAGGGACTCGCTCGTAGGGATTATAGAGGGCGCTTTTCGAAAGTCTCACTGGGCGGCGTCATGACAGTCCACGAAAGAACCAGGCAGATTCGTCCGCAAGTTGCATGCACGTTTACGTTGGATCGCGCCACTTGAATATTACCCATGATAATTCGGACTGTCATATGGCGCTGCCCAGCAGTGGGCTTTTCAGAAAGTGCCCTCGATAATCCCCAAGATCAGGTCCTTTTAACTGATAAAATGACCAATATGGGTTAAGTTACATGTATCGCAGAACCTCTGAAAAGTCAGTTACTTTCAAAAATTACTTTGTGATATGCAGTCAAACCTGCCTATGTGGCCACTTGGGGGAAATAGCAAAAGTGACCACTATAGACAGGTGACCATTATAATTTGTACTGTAAAACCAGACCTTAAGTATAGGGTTACAGTTTTGTTTCACAGTTAAGTGTACAAATGTGAAGAAAATTGAATTAATAATTTCATTATTTTGGGGGGAATGGATTTATGTGTGCAGGTAAGAAATGCTAAATATAGCAACTGATTAGAGAAATAATTGGTCCATCGTTAATGGTCCCAAAACCTTTCAAGAATAAGCATTCCTTGTTATTTGTATTGAATGTGGAAAATAAAAATAAACTTACTTGCTTGCATCCATGATACTTAATTGATACAGATAGGACTTAGGAGCACTGGCTGCCACAAGGTACACATATACCGATGTAGGCCGACACCATCAGACGTGACGATGGTATCAATCTGCACAATAGAGATATGAAAGGACAATATTGTTTATTTTATCTTTAAGACTAGATCTATATATACACGGTAGATCTAGAGATCTACTCAAGATCTCATTTTAAATTAAATGGGTAGTCTAGATATTCAATTCCATATAAAATGTGACATTTAAAAAAATATATCATCAGGCTATTAAAGGCACACATACGACCATTACAATGCGCTGCGTGACACAATTTGTATTGTGTATATATTTGTAGAGTTGCAGGACGGTACAATCCGCTAGATGCCTTTAAGTGCTGTGCTGACTGGTATTCTGTGTAATGCGCATTGCAGGTATTCTGTGTAATTCGCATTGCAGCTATATGTAATGCGCATTGCTTGCATTCGTAGCAGACGCACCACCAGAAAAGTGGACTTTTTTTCTTCATCTATTCCAAATGTCTTTTATAGGGATTTACCGTAGGTGAAATTGTTTGGTAAATACATTTGCATGCCCTTAACTTACACTAAAATAATGTAATTAATGTACATGCAGTATACACAAAAAGTTAAATTTAATGTGCAGCCTAAAAGTTTTCACCCTATTTTCTACACACTGCATTGTAAATAATCATATATATTGACCATTTTACATTGTTATAGGCTAAGGTAGTCTGTTATATTACATCTACTGTTAGATCTTGACTTTGCTTGTATTCTTTCCTCTTTTCCTCACCACAATAAACATAACAAGTCCACGCACATGCGTACTCTTATTCCAAAGACGCAAGTCATGGATATTCATGTCATGTACATGTAGCTCTGATTGGCCGTATGCAAATGAGTTCGTACTAGCCCCATGCCTGCACAGGTGGGGTCCACCACTGCGGTGGAGAAAAATAATTTCGCGGCCTGGGTGGTTAAGATTACTGATTAGGTCTAGACCATGCACGCCTACACAGTAAGAGGTCGATCCATACTCCATATGGACCCCATACGGCACGTTCTGTGTATTTGACCTTTTTTTCTTCTTTTTTTTGGCACCCCATAGATCTACACATGTATTGTTTATGGGATCAGGCAGTGCAACTGAACCAAATTGTTTGCTAAAATATTTTATTATTTTTTAGTTGTGATCTTGAATAAGTTTACACTACCGAAATACCAAATATTCAAATGTGATATTGATATATTCATGCAGATATTTGTTTGGATTTTTTATAGCACATGCAGAAAAGGAGAATTTTAAGTAAACTTTTTAGTCAACTTGTTTACTGTTACAGGAGATACACACGTGACTAGGACCTAGTGGTCTATAGACTAGAGTAGAGGTCTACTCTACTACTACTAGTACTAGTCAAGAGTGACTCTCTAAGAGTAGAGTAGACTCTTAAAACTTAAGGACTAAATTAGATCTAACTTTTAATTTTAGATCTAACGTTAAATTTAGGTTAAATGCAAGTTAGACTCTTAACTTCCAAGACCAAAAGTCTAACTTCTAAGTTACATTAGATAGGGAGTCTGAACGATCGCGCGATTTGTTAGTGACAGCGCGCTATAACTTAGTCTTAGATGTACATGTACATGCCCTAGTCTAGAGTCTAGACTAATAATAATAGGCAGATAATGCGCGCGTAAACGTGATGAAAAACGCAAAATGAGCTAGGTAGAGCAGTGGAACTAGTTTTGCGACAGGTTAAGGATAAATGCCAATTTATGTTTATTTCAAACTGAATTTAATAAAAGTAAGCTTAAATAACATGTTTTATATTTTGATAAGAAAAAAATATTTTCATGAATTTTGGGTTAATAAAGTCAGTTTCTTGATTGTACTACAGTGCACCAGTTTGTGAGGGTCTCCCCCCCCCCCCCGAGTTTGCGGCAACATGTACAATATGTCTATGCGATATGCGTGTGCCCGCGAGATTCTGCTCATCGCCTCTATACAGCGTGCAAGCCATGCATACACGCCATGTGCCATAGGGAAAGCACGTAAAAATAGCGAGCGCACACGAACCCCGCCGCAAAATGGTCCGTGCTCTCGTGCTTGCTTTTTTTGTTTTATTTGTTTTTGTTATCAGATTATTGTGTAGATTGAATGGTAGTGTGTGACTGAATGGGTGGTACTTGCATGCAGTGAGTTGCTGGGTTTAAATAATTTTCCTCAACTTTGCTGTACCCTGCGTTACCCGCCAGAGTGGTTCCACTACTCTAAATGTTGATGGGGGTATCAAATGAAACAGGGTAGCGCGTATGACTTTTAGAATATATGCACGCGCGATGAAAGGTAGTACGCGTATGCGGGACCAATTAATGTGCAAGTGGACGTGGCTGAATGCAGCTGCCGTGAACAATCGAATATTCATTACTGAAGATATTCATTTATTTCATTTGTTTGTAAACGTTTAAATATTACAGTCAAGTTGAGATTTTTTTTTAAATAGATCTAGATATTGTTTATTGATTTGTAGATCTAGTAGACTCTAGATAGATCTACATTACGAAACTTTGTGTTTAAAAATGGATCTCATCTGACACCCCAATTTCAAATTCCAAGCTACTTTCACTCGCCCCCCCCCCCCCCCCCATCCCCGATATCAACAAGGAATGGTTATCCTTAAGTAAACAACCACGCACTCTCCCAGATAATCCACCTTCCCCCGAGAAGTGACCTTCATAAGGCCTGGCAGAGAGAGAGGGAGAGCAAGAGAGAGAGGGTGATTTTTTTTTAACTTATTGTTATTTCGGCAATTGTGGGTCATTTTGCATCGTTCAAAATTTCATGTCGATCTTCATCTAAATTCTGAATCGTTTTTAGATATGCTAATGTCCTAAAACAAATAGAATACAAATTCATTCTTTCAAGATTAATGTCAGCCAGGAAGCTCTGAAGAGTTTGTTTATACTATTACGTAACAAAGACAGCTGCAATCCCACTCCATGCTGTTCATCAGCCTGTTGTGGTGGCAGGCATCGGTGTTATCGGCTCTCATCAGCAGCAGCAGTCACTAAATCCACCCCACCCCAGTTTAAACGCGAGAAAATTGGGGTGTCAATACCCCACTTGAGATCCCATTGACTAACACGCAAGGCATTATCAGCAGTCAGATGAACCCCACCCCAGTTTAAACGAGAGCTCTCCCAAAATCTGAAATTGGGGTTTCAAATACCCCACCTGAGGTCCCATTGACACAGCACGCAAGGCAATGAAGTTCCTGTGTTATAAGCTGGTGGGGTATTTTTTAAACACAGGATTCGCGTAATGTACATAAAATGTCATATAATTATAACACTTGGTCTAATTTTCATTTTGAATTAAATACAATTTAAACTATAAAAGTTTTGAGTTTACCCCCTCTGTTGGGCCAAAAGAGTGCATGTAAAATTTAGTCCCTTCACCTCTCAAACACAAGCCTAGATCTATGGGGAAAAAAGGTGGCCCTCGTTAAACACGCGAGTGAATGCGCGCTTCGCCTTATTGGATTATTTATTCTATGGTCTAGATCTAGATCTACTACTAGTAGATCTACTATCAGATCTACTACTAGATCTAGACTATATAGACTACAGTATATACAGATCTAGATACCATGGCATTTATAAAAATTATACCAGAACAGTGTAGATCATACGTGTACCGAGGGGGGGGGGGGGTGTTTGTGGTGTTTAAATCCCCCCTTGGATCGAATTTGGTCGAAAACACCCCCCTTTTTTCGAAAAATTAACACGGGTCCCCTAAAAATGAAAAAGATGGAAAGATGGATTTTTGTTTTTAATTTGCTTTTCTGATTGTTGGAGTCTGACCGGGCACCTGTAATACGTGCCTACAAAAATATCGACGCTCGTGAAAAAAAAAAGTGTCGGAGCCCCCCCCCCCCCCCCCATTAGTTTTTTCGGGTCCTTTTTGGGAGTTGCGCGACTTTCTTTTAGCTTAGCAAGGAACATTTTAAACACCCCCTTGAAACAATCCTGGGTACGCCACTGGTGTAGATACACACATGTAGATCTCCAGAGATCTAGATCTAGTCTAGATCTAGCTAGACCTAAGTTAGATCTAAGTCACATATAGATCTAGATCTAAGTTAGATTTCATAGATCTAGATCTAGTATTGTCTAGACTAGATCTAGTCTAGAATAGACCTTACTCTAGACTAGAGTAGAGACTAGACTAGATCTACATGTACTAGTTAGAACTTAGATCAAGAATCTACATGTATGCCATGGGCATGGTGACTTGCCTACACTACAGCCTACACAGGCTACACTCTACACTAGACAATAGATGAGTACTAAATCTACAGTACAGTACAGTACTAGGCCTACACATCGAAGTCTAGTCTAGACTCTAGGCCCTATGTATTTTGAAACCGAATGGGCATTTATTGCGCACAGTAGAGACTAGAGTCTACGCTACTCCCTAGATTAGACTCTAGATCTAAATAATTACTCTAAATAGTCTATAGATTATATAGATTTCCCCCCCCCCCAGCCTGGGCACTTATGAACGGATTCATACTCATAGTCATAGCCTAGTAGTAGGCTAGGCCAGGGGCCTGTGTGGTGCATATTGTCAATGGATATTGAAGAACTGGAAGTTTAATACACCACGTCCACGGTGTTCAATGCGACGCAGTTTACGTGCCTTACTAGGCCTATAGTATAGTTTTGTCAATGGGAAAAGGGTAGATCTATCATCTTGAACTAGATCTAGAGATTCTAAGGCTAGATCTAGGCTACACGATGAGTGGCTATTGCAAGCCTATTTATACACGATGCATTAATTGTCTGTTAGGGCCTAACATGCGTTTCAATGCGATGCGCGTAGGTTAGACTCTAGTCTAGAGTAGGCCTAGGCCCTAGATTATTTCTAGATTAAATAATAAAAAGTTAGGCCTAATAGGTCTAGATCTAGTAATAACAAGAAATGCCTCGATTTTTAGTTTTTACTTTAAGAAGCTAGGCTAAGGCGAAGGTACAATAGTCAGTAAGTCTTACCCGATGTTAATCTAGCTAGATCTACGTCGATCAAGTCAAAATCCGTGAGTTGACGTGGCCCTGTACGTACTAGAGTGAAGTCAGCTCGCGCTCGAATGCAAACAGCATGCACCGTATCCGTACTTTACCTGCACCGTATATACGGCCGGTACGTGCGCGCGAAGAATTAGAAACTCTTGGCAGCCGGCGGCCAGATCCAGGCTCGCGCTCAAATAGCGATTCTTCACGAGTTTTTTGACGATCTAATATCGATATCAAAATTAAACATTCTGCTCTAAAGGGCGCATGCGCACGATATGATTTCTGACAAATCTTTTAAGACAAGGAAACCCGTTTAAAATTTGTCAGAAAACTTTCATTCCACAATTCGTATTGTATGTCTAAATTCGTCCATTAATTTGTCTTGCCTGATAAGATTCGTAGTCCGCAATCGGACTGACAATATTCATTTGTCAATTCGTGCTTGTTGGATTCGTCAGTTAAGGAAGTTTGTCAAAACAAAATACTTATTCGTTACGTAGAGACGTGAATTAGTATCTCCCGATTTTTAGTTTGTCAAAATACTAAAATCATTTGTCTATTGACATAAAGTGATCGTCATGATAACGTGACGAATTTTTACTGCCACTTTGACAAATCTTTGCCCACGCTTGACAAATAAAAACTAAGAGTGTGGGTGACTTTGACTGCACGCTAGGCCCATGATTAGACAGTCGTCTGTCATGCTGAGCTGTAATGATATCCATATCATGCAGTGGAATCTGTTCACTGGTGAACTGATCACGCTGGGTCCATAGTTCACGCGCAGAAAGTCCGACACCACGGAGGCGACTGTTGAGGCGTGTAGTGGCGAGAGCAAGAGCGAGGGGGGTAACTGGGCCACCGAGGGGATCATCACGAAGAAGCTCATCCTCTAGCTCACGTACAGCTCACTCAGCAACAGGGTTCTTGTTGACATTTTTGGCTTGGCCAAGTTCGATTGCAATACCCTGCCTGCTTAGAGACTCATCATGCCGGAGGGCCACAAAACCTGGAGCGGGGTCAGTGCGCACGACAGCAAGGGGACCATCAAGGGGCCTTAATGGTGTGCATAGCTGAAGGAGGGCACTGCAGAGGGTCTCCTTGCATTCGTCGGATATCAAGGTGCTCACAGTATATGAGGTGACAGTCTCTCTAAGGACAAAAATTAGCTGACGTGCACGCTTGATGACATCTGCAGCAAAGGACACACCTACTACGTTCGGGGGGTCACTCGTGGACTGGGGGTAGCAGCACGTGGAACATTCCAGAGGGAGACACAACTGTGGCAACCTGCAGTCACTTGTTGAATAGCTGCATCAAGATCCAAGGCATAAAAATACCGTGAAACCACCTGTT